>JAXIVJ010006644.1:0-65638 GCA_036785665.1 Chirona hameri | reverse complement strand
ATATGCTAAAGTCGTCCGATGGAGATGCTAAAGTCGTCCGATGGAGATGCTAAAGTCGTCCGATGGAGATGCTAAAGTCGTCCAATGGAGATGCTAAAGTCGTACAATGGAGATGCTAAAGTCGTCCAATGGAGAAGCTAAAGTCGTCCGATGGAGATGCTAAAGTCGTCCAATGGAGATGCTAAAGTCGTCCAATGGAGAAGCTAAAGTCGTCCTATGGAGATGCTAAAGTCGTCCAATGGATATGCTAAAGTCGTCCGATGGAGATGCTAAAGTCGTCCGATGGAGATGCTAAAGTCGTCCGATGGAGATGCTAAAGTCGTCCAATGAACGTGGCTAACGTGCTGCTGTGATGTGTGGATAATAGTGAAAGGTTGCTACCTGACAGGCTTCCAAAACACGCTGCAACATCTCCATTTATTATCGAACTGCGCGAGTCTTTTCAGGTAAGGTCATGTAATGCTCAACATTGAATTTACTACGCCGTTACTACGCCGTTACTACGCCATTACATCTACCCCTATTACAGGAATACTGGCTACTTGAATCATCTCAGGTACAGCCGGTTAAGTTTACCATTTAATTTATTAACAATTACATCGTTGCCAATTCTAGAACTAGTCTGCTTCCGTATGCCCAGTTTCGTTCTCTCCCTCTCACATCTTTCCAGCCCACGTTGCGCTATCAGCAACGTCTGCTCTGCGACTGAGATTCCTGCTCACGGTGCTCGCGCTATCACCTCTGTTCACTGACTAACATTCCTGCTCACAGTGCTCACGCTATCAGCGTCTGCTCAGTACCGAACACACCCTTCTGCTCACGGCGCTCGCGGTCCGCTGCCACGTTGCTGTGTGACCGCAAACACAGGCCGAGCACGCTCAATCATCACCAAATGAAAAACAAACGGCACACCGGGCGGCGTGGTGACAGCGGAGTGAAGAACAGCCAGAGGCGGATCCAGGATTCAGTCAGGGGGGAGCAGTAGTGACTCCTAATAATACAAACAAACGCCACACCGGGCGGCGTGGTGACAGCGGAGTGAAGAACAGCCAGAGGCGGATCCAGGATTCAGTCAGGGGGGAGCAGTAGGGGCTCCTAATAATACAAACAAACGGCACACCGGGCGGCGTGGTGACAGCGGAGTGAAGAACAGCCAGAGGCGGATCCAGGATGCAGTCAGGGGGAGCAGTAGTGGCTCATAATACAAACAAACGCCACACCGGGCGGCGTGGTGACAGCGGAGTGAAGAACAGCCAGAGGCGGATCCAGGATTCAGTCAGGGGGGAGCAGTAGGGGCTCCTAATAATACAAACAAACGGCACACCGGGCGGCGTGGTGACAGCGGAGTGAAGAACAGCCAGAGGCGGATCCAGGATTCAGTCAAGGGGCAGCAGTAGTGGCTCCTAATAATAAAAACAAACGGCACACCGGGCGGCGCGGTGACAGCGGAGTGAAGAACAGCCAGAGGCGGATCCAGGATTCAGTCAGGGCGCAGCAGTAGTGGCTCCTAATAATAAAACAAACGGCACACCGGGCGGCGTGGTGACAGCGGAGTGAAGAACAGCCAGAGGCGGATCCAGGATTCAGTCAGGGGGGGGGGGGGCAGCAGTAGTGGCTCCTAATACTAATGTGAATACTCGTAATGATCATATTAATCTAATGCTCGTAATGCACGTTGGTGGTCCCCCTCGACCTTGATGGGCCCTACCTCAAGTAGGTCCTCGTTAGGTCTAAAAGGACTCTCTGTAGACGAGATGGAGGCCTCTGTAGATCAGATTGGTCCCCTTAAATGCTGGGATGGGCCTTCTGAAGATTGAGGTGGGTTTCTCGTACCAGATGGGCCTCTTCACGACACAATGGGCCCTCTGCAGGCACTTGGTTGGTTCCCTTTCAATGGGCAAGGGAGGGGACCCACGATCCTTGGCCCCATGCTCCTTCTCTCTGAATCCGCCACTTCGTACACTTCGCCACTCTGGCAGCCGCTCGAGAGCTAACAACAGAGACAACAGAGGAACGTTCGAACCGGGAGCCGCCGAGACCGACGTGAGGCTTACCGAGAGACGAGTGTTGGGTGTCGAACGAGGAGTGAAGAGTGACGAGTGACGAGTGAGAGACGAGTGTTGGGTGTCGAACGAGGAGTGAAGAGTGACGAGTGACGAGTGAAGAGCGGAGAGGAAGGGAGGAGGGAGAGAGCAGTGAAGAGTGAAGAAGGGGTAATGAAGAGTGACGGACGGAGAGTGAAGACGAAGAGTGAAGAGGGGAGAGGAAGGAGAGAGCAGTGAAGAGTGAAGAAGGGGTAATGAAGAGTGACGGACGGAGAGTGAAGACGAAGAGTGAAGAGGGGAGAGGAAGGATAGAGCTGTGAAGAGTGAAGAAGGGGTAATGAAGGACGACGGACGGAGAGTGAAGACGAAGAGTGAAGAGGGGAGAGGAAGGAGAGAGCAGTGAAGAGTGAAGAAGGGGTAATGAAGGACGACGGACGGAGAGTGAAGACGAAGAGTGAAGAGGGGAGAGGAAGGAGAGAGCAGTGAAGAGTGAAGAAGGGGTAATGAAGAGTGACGGACGGAGAGTGAAGACGAAGAGTGAAGATAGAGGAGCGTAATACAGGATCTACCACGGTCAAAATAAGTTGGTTAAGTTGGTGCTGAGAGGACATATCCCAGATAGTCTGGCAAAATAAACACATCACGTTTCGGTTCCATAAGCATTAACAACTGATTTAGACCACATTTTCCATAGTGGAAGTTGTTAACATTTGTGGATATGGAGAGCTGTGTTTGTGTTGTTAAACCACACGGCTTCACCTGCAGGGAACATACTGAAACGACCAGGAGACACCGCGTTCTGACGTGCCATACTAAATACAAAACCTTAGCAATGCTAGCTGCGCCATCGGGCATCCCGTCAGCTGTAATGTTTCCCATTTTATGAGAGGCCACAGCTCTATTAGGGCATCGTACCAAATTAACCGCTACTGAAAACCAGGCGTCTAATAGCCAGCGATGTCAAGGTCAGACGAGTCCTCACGACATTGTATTGACCAGTAATCTCCACCGGAGGACACGCGTGTGGCCTGTAGTCACCGGACAACCCGCCGACGGGCGCAGACTCGGTCAGGCATAAATCCGTCATAAATCAGTCATACGGGCGGCGAGACTGGGGTTTCCTGGAAATGACAGGCCGTCGTTCGTTTGTGAGGTCGAGAGGAATGTGAGGATGAGTCAGTCTTGCCACGTGTCTGGATGTCGTGTCAGTCTTGACCCGTGTCTGGAGACAGATATCGTGTCGGTCTTGACCCGTGGCTGGAGACAGATATCGTGTCAGTCTTGACCCGTGGCTGGAGACAGATATCGTGTCAGTCTTGACCCGTGGCTGGAGACAGATATCGTGTCAGTCTTGACCCGTGGCTGGAGACAGATATCGTGTCAGTCTTGACCCGTGGCTGGAGACAGATATCGTGTCAGTCTTGACCCGTGGCTGGAGACAGATATCGTGTCAGTCTTGACCCGTGGCTGGAGACAGATATCGTGTCAGTCTTGACCCGTGGCTGGAGACAGATATCGTGTCAGTCTTGACCCGTGGCTGGAGACAGATATCGTGTCAGTCTTGACCCGTGGCTGGAGACAGATATCGTGTCAGTCTTGACCCGTGGCTGGAGACAGATATCGTGTCAGTCTTGACCCGTGGCTGGAGACAGATATCGTGTCAGTCTTGACCCGTGGCTGGAGACAGATATCGTGTCAGTCTTGACCCGTGGCTGGAGACAGATATCGTGTCAGTCTTGACCCGTGGCTGGAGACAGATATCGTGTCAGTCTTGACCCGTGGCTGGAGACAGATATCGTGTCAGTCTTGACCCGTGGCTGGAGACAGATATCGTGTCAGTCTTGACCCGTGGCTGGAGACAGATATCGTGTCAGTCTTGACCCGTGGCTGGAGACAGATATCGTGTCAGTCTTGACCCGTGGCTGGAGACAGATATCGTGTCAGTCTTGACCCGTGGCTGGAGACAGATATCGTGTCAGTCTTGACCCGTGGCTGGAGACAGATATCGTGTCGGTCTTGACCCGTGGCTGGAGACAGATATCGTGTCGGTCTTGACCCGTGGCTGGAGACATATATCGTGTCAGTCTTGACCCGTGGCTGGAGACAGATATCGTGTCAGTATTGACCCGTGGCTGGAGACAGATATCGTGTCAGTCTTGACCCGTGGCTGGAGACAGATATCGTGTCAGTCTTGACCCGTGGCTGGAGACAGATATCGTGTCAGTCTTGACCCGTGGCTGGAGACAGATATCGTGTCAGTCTTGACCCGTGGCTGGAGACAGATATCGTGTCAGTCTTGACCCGTGGCTGGAGACAGATATCGTGTCAGTCTTGACCCGTGGCTGGAGACAGATATCGTGTCAGTCTTGACCCGTGGCTGGAGACAGATATCGTGTCAGTCTTGACCCGTGGCTGGAGACAGATATCGTGTCAGTCTTGACCCGTGGCTGGAGACAGATATCGTGTCAGTCTTGACCCGTGGCTGAAGACAGATATCGTGTCAGTCTTGACCCGTGGCTGGAGACAGATATCGTGTCAGTCTTGACCCGTGGCTGGAGACAGATATCGTGTCAGTCTTGACCCGTAGCTGGAGACAGATATCGTGTCAGTCTTGACCCGTGGCTGGAGACAGATATCGTGTCGGTCTTGACCCGTGGCTGGAGACAGATATCGTGTCAGTCTTGACCCGTGGCTGGAGACAGATATCGTGTCAGTCTTGACCCGTGGCTGGAGACAGATATCGTGTCAGTCTTGACCCGTGGCTGGAGACAGATATCGTGTCAGTCTTGACCCGTGGCTGGAGACAGATATCGTGTCAGTCTTGACCCGTGGCTGGAGACAGATATCGTGTCAGTCTTGACCCGTGGCTGGAGACAGATATCGTGTCAGTCTTGACCCGTGGCTGGAGACAGATATCGTGTCAGTCTTGACCCGTGGCTGGAGACAGATATCGTGTCAGTCTTGACCCGTGGCTGGAGACAGATATCGTGTCAGTCTTGACCCGTGGCTGGAGACAGATATCGTGTCAGTCTTGACCCGTGGCTGGAGACAGATATCGTGTCAGTTTTGACCCGTGGCTGGAGACAGATATCGTGTCAGTCTTGACCCGTGGCTGGAGACAGATATCGTGTCAGTCTTGACCCGTGTCTGGAGACAGATATCGTGTCAGTCTTGACCCGTGGCTGGAGACAGATATCGTGTCAGTCTTGACCCGTGGCTGGAGACAGATATCGTGTCAGTCTTGACCCGTGGCTGGAGACAGATATCGTGTCAGTCTTGACCCGTGGCTGGAGACAGATATCGTGTCAGTCTTGACCCGTGGCTGGAGACAGATATCGTGTCAGTCTTGACCCGTGGCTGGAGACAGATATCGTGTCAGTCTTGACCCGTGGCTGGAGACAGATATCGTGTCAGTCTTGACCCGTGGCTGGAGACAGATATCGTGTCAGTCTTGACCCGTGGCTGGAGACAGATATCGTGTCAGTCTTGACCCGTGGCTGGAGACAGATATCGTGTCAGTCTTGACCCGTGGCTGGAGACAGATATCGTGTCGGTCTTGACCCGTGGCTGGAGACAGATATCGTGTCAGTCTTGACCCGTGGCTGGAGACAGATATCGTGTCAGTCTTGACCCGTGGCTGGAGACAGATATCGTGTCAGTCTTGACCCGTGGCTGGAGACAGATATCGTGTCAGGTCTTGACCCGTGGCTGGAGACAGATATCGTGTCAGTCTTGACCCGTGGCTGGAGACAGATATCGTGTCAGTCTTGACCCGTGGCTGGAGACAGATATCGTGTCAGTCTTGACCCGTGTCTGGAGACAGATATCGTGTCAGTCTTGACCCGTGGCTGGAGACAGATATCGTGTCAGTCTTGACCCGTGGCTGGAGACAGATATCGTGTCAGTCTTGACCCGTGGCTGGAGACAGATATCGTGTCAGTCTTGACCCGTGTCTGGAGACAGATATCGTGTCAGTCTTGACCCGTGGCTGGAGACAGATATCGTGTCAGTCTTGACCCGTGGCTGGAGACAGATATCGTGTCAGTCTTGACCCGTGGCTGGAGACAGATATCGTGTCAGTCTTGACCCGTGTCTGGAGACAGATATCGTGTCAGTCTTGACCCGTGGCAGGAGACAGATATCGTGTCAGTCTTGACCCGTGGCTGGAGACAGATATCGTGTCAGTCTTGACCCGTGGCTGGAGACAGATATCGTGTCAGTCTTGACCCGTGGCTGGAGACAGATATCGTGTCAGTCTTGACCCGTGGCTGGAGACAGATATCGTGTCAGTCTTGATCCGTGGCTGGAGACAGATATCGTGTCGGTCTTGCCCGTGGCTGGAGACAGATATCGTGTCGGTCTTGACCCGTGGCTGGAGACAGATATCGTGTCAGTCTTGATCCGTGGCTGGAGACAGATATCGTGTCGGTCTTGACCCGTGGCTGGAGACAGATATCGTGTCAGTCTTGACCCGTGGCTGGAGACAGATATCGTGTCAGTCTTGACCCGTGGCTGGAGACAGATATCGTGTCAGTCTTGACCCGTGGCTGGAGACAGATATCGTGTCAGTCTTGACCCGTGGCTGGAGACAGATATCGTGTCAGTCTTGATCCGTGGCTGGAGACAGATATCGTGTCGGTCTTGACCCGTGGCTGGAGACAGATATCGTGTCGGTCTTGACCCGTGGCTGGAGACAGATATCGTGTCAGTCTTGATCCGTGGCTGGAGACAGATATCGTGTCGGTCTTGACCCGTGGCTGGAGACAGATATCGTGTCAGTCTTGACCCGTGGCTGGAGACAGATATCGTGTCAGTCTTGACCCGTGGCTGGAGACAGATATCGTGTCGGTCTTGACCCGTGGCTGGAGACAGATATCGTGTTAGTCTTGACCCGTGGCTGGAGACAGATATCGTGTCAGTCTTGATCCGTGGCTGGAAACAGATATCGTGTCGGTCTTGACCCGTGGCTGGAGACAGATATCGTGTCAGTCTTGACCCGTGGCTGGAGACAGATATCGTGTCAGTCTTGACCCGTGGCTGGAGACAGATATCGTGTCAGTCTTGACCCGTGGCTGGAGACAGATATCGTGTCAGTCTTGACCCGTGGCTGGAGACAGATATCGTGTCAGTCTTGACCCGTGGCTGGAGACAGATATCGTGTCAGTCTTGACCCGTGGCTGGAGACAGATATCGTGTCAGTCTTGATCCGTGGCTGGAGACAGATATCGTGTCGGTCTTGACCCGTGGCTGGAGACAGATATCGTGTCGGTCTTGACCCGTGGCTGGAGACAGATATCGTGTCAGTCTTGATCCGTGGCTGGAGACAGATATCGTGTCGGTCTTGACCCGTGGCTGGAGACAGATATCGTGTCAGTCTTGACCCGTGGCTGGAGACAGATATCGTGTCAGTCTTGACCCGTGGCTGGAGACAGATATCGTGTCGGTCTTGACCCGTGGCTGGAGACAGATATCGTGTTAGTCTTGACCCGTGGCTGGAGACAGATATCGTGTCAGTCTTGATCCGTGGCTGGAAACAGATATCGTGTCGGTCTTGACCCGTGGCTGGAGACAGATATCGTGTCAGTCTTGACCCGTGGCTGGAGACAGATATCGTGTCAGTCTTGACCCGTGGCTGGAGACAGATATCGTGTCAGTCTTGACCCGTGGCTGGAGACAGATATCGTGTCAGTCTTGACCCGTGTCTGGAGACAGATATCGTGTCAGTCTTGACCCGTGTCTGGAGACAGATATCGTGTCAGTCTTGACCCGTGTCTGGAGACAGATATCGTGTCGGTCTTGACCCGTGTCTGGAGACAGATATCGTGTCAGTCTTGACCCGTGGCTGGAGACAGATATCGTGTCAGTCTTGACCCGTGGCTGGAGACAGATATCGTGTCAGTCTTGACCCGTGGCTGGAGACAGATATCGTGTCAGTCTTGATCCGTGGCTGGAGACAGATATCGTGTCAGTCTTGACCCGTGGCTGGAGACAGATATCGTGTCAGTCTTGACCCGTGGCTGGAGACAGATATCGTGTCAGTCTTGATCCGTGGCTGGAGACAGATATCGTGTCAGTCTTGACCCGTGGCTGGAGACAGATATCGTGTCAGTCTTGACCCGTGGCTGGAGACAGATATCGTGTCAGTCTTGACCCGTGGCTGGAGACAGATATCGTGTCGGTCTTGACCCGTGGCTGGAGACAGATATCGTGTCAGTCTTGACCCGTGGCTGGAGACAGATATCGTGTCAGTCTTGACCCGTGGCTGGAGACAGATATCGTGTCAGTCTTGACCCGTGGCTGGAGACAGATATCGTGTCAGTCTTGACCCGTGTCTGGAGACAGATATCGTGTCAGTCTTGACCCGTGTCTGGAGACAGATATCGTGTCAGTCTTGACCCGTGTCTGGAGACAGATATCGTGTCGGTCTTGACCCGTGTCTGGAGACAGATATCGTGTCAGTCTTGACCCGTGGCTGGAGACAGATATCGTGTCAGTCTTGACCCGTGGCTGGAGACAGATATCGTGTCAGTCTTGACCCGTGGCTGGAGACAGATATCGTGTCAGTCTTGATCCGTGGCTGGAGACAGATATCGTGTCAGTCTTGACCCGTGGCTGGAGACAGATATCGTGTCAGTCTTGACCCGTGGCTGGAGACAGATATCGTGTCAGTCTTGACCCGTGGCTGGAGACAGATATCGTGTCGGTCTTGACCCGTGGCTGGAGACAGATATCGTGTCAGTCTTGACCCGTGGCTGGAGACAGATATCGTGCCAGTCTTGACCCGTGGCTGGAGACAGATATCGTGTCAGTCTTGACCCGTGTCTGGAGACAGATATCGTGTCAGTCTTGACCCGTGGCTGGAGACAGATATCGTGTCAGTCTTGACCCGTGGCTGGAGACAGATATCGTGTCAGTCTTGACCCGTGGCTGGAGACAGATATCGTGTCAGTCTTGACCCGTGGCTGGAGACAGATATCGTGTCAGTCTTGACCCGTGGCTGGAGACAGATATCGTGTCAGTCTTGATCCGTGGCTGGAGACAGATATCGTGTCGGTCTTGACCCGTGGCTGGAGACAGATATCGTGTCGGTCTTGACCCGTGGCTGGAGACAGATATCGTGTCAGTCTTGATCCGTGGCTGGAGACAGATATCGTGTCGGTCTTGACCCGTGGCTGGAGACAGATATCGTGTCAGTCTTGACCCGTGGCTGGAGACAGATATCGTGTCAGTCTTGACCCGTGGCTGGAGACAGATATCGTGTCAGTCTTGACCCGTGGCTGGAGACAGATATCGTGTCAGTCTTGATCCGTGGCTGGAGACAGATATCGTGTCAGTCTTGACCCGTGGCTGGAGACAGATATCGTGTCAGTCTTGACCCGTGGCTGGAGACAGATATCGTGTCAGTCTTGACCCGTGGCTGGAGACAGATATCGTGTCAGTCTTGACCCGTGGCTGGAGACAGATATCGTGTCAGTCTTGACCCGTGGCTGGAGACAGATATCGTGTCAATCTTGACCCGTGGCTGGAGACAGATATCGTGTCGGTCTTGACCCGTGGCTGGAGACAGATATCGTGTCAGTCTTGACCCGTGGCTGGAGACAGATATCGTGTCAGTCTTGACCCGTGGCTGGAGACAGATATCGTGTCAGTCTTGACCCGTGGCTGGAGACAGATATCGTGTCAGTCTTGACCCGTGTCTGGAGACAGATATCGTGTCAGTCTTGACCCGTGTCTGGAGACAGATATCGTGTCAGTCTTGACCCGTGTCTGGAGACAGATATCGTGTCGGTCTTGACCCGGGTCTGGAGACAGATATCGTGTCAGTCTTGACCCGTGGCTGGAGACAGATATCGTGTCAGTCTTGACCCGTGGCTGGAGACAGATATCGTGTCAGTCTTGACCCGTGGCTGGAGACAGATATCGTGTCAGTCTTGATCCGTGGCTGGAGACAGATATCGTGTCAGTCTTGACCCGTGGCTGGAGACAGATATCGTGTCAGTCTTGACCCGTGGCTGGAGACAGATATCGTGTCAGTCTTGACCCGTGGCTGGAGACAGATATCGTGTCAGTCTTGACCCGTGTCTGGAGACAGATATCGTGTCAGTCTTGACCCGTGGCTGGAGACAGATATCGTGTCAGTCTTGACCCGTGGCTGGAGACAGATATCGTGTCAGTCTTGATCCGTGGCTGGAGACAGATATCGTGTCAGTCTTGACCCGTGTCTGGAGACAGATATCGTGTCAGTCTTGACCCGTGGCTGGAGACAGATATCGTGTCAGTCTTGACCCGTGGCTGGAGACAGATATCGTGTCGGTCTTGACCCGTGGCTGGAGACAGATATCGTGTCAGTCTTGACCCGTGGCTGGAGACAGATATCGTGTCAGTCTTGACCCGTGTCTGGAGACAGATATCGTGTCAGTCTTGACCCGTGGCTGGAGACAGATATCGTGTCGGTCTTGACCCGTGTCTGGAGACAGACATCGTGTCAGTCTTGACCCGTGGCTGGAGACAGATATCGTGTCAGTCTTGACCCGTGGCTGGAGACAGATATCGTGTCGGTCTTGACCCGTGTCTGGAGACAGATATCGTGTCAGTCTTGACCCGTGGCTGGAGACAGATATCGTGTCAGTCTTGACCCGTGGCTGGAGACAGATATCGTGTCAGTCTTGACCCGTGGCTGGAGACAGATATCGTGTCAGTCTTGACCCGTGGCTGGAGACAGATATCGTGTCAGTCTTGACCCGTGGCTGGAGACAGATATCGTGTCAGTCTTGATCCGTGGCTGGAGACAGATATCGTGTCAGTCTTGACCCGTGGCTGGAGACAGATATCGTGTCAGTCTTGACCCGTGGCTGGAGACAGATATCGTGTCAGTCTTGATCCGTGGCTGGAGACAGATATCGTGTCAGTCTTGACCCGTGGCTGGAGACAGATATCGTGTCAGTCTTGACCCGTGGCTGGAGACAGATATCGTGTCAGTCTTGACCCGTGGCTGGAGACAGATATCGTGTCGGTCTTGACCCGTGGCTGGAGACAGATATCGTGTCAGTCTTGACCCGTGGCTGGAGACAGATATCGTGTCAGTCTTGACCCGTGGCTGGAGACAGATATCGTGTCAGTCTTGACCCGTGGCTGGAGACAGATATCGTGTCAGTCTTGACCCGTGTCTGGAGACAGATATCGTGTCAGTCTTGACCCGTGTCTGGAGACAGATATCGTGTCAGTCTTGACCCGTGTCTGGAGACAGATATCGTGTCGGTCTTGACCCGTGTCTGGAGACAGATATCGTGTCAGTCTTGACCCGTGGCTGGAGACAGATATCGTGTCAGTCTTGACCCGTGGCTGGAGACAGATATCGTGTCAGTCTTGACCCGTGGCTGGAGACAGATATCGTGTCAGTCTTGATCCGTGGCTGGAGACAGATATCGTGTCAGTCTTGACCCGTGGCTGGAGACAGATATCGTGTCAGTCTTGACCCGTGGCTGGAGACAGATATCGTGTCAGTCTTGACCCGTGGCTGGAGACAGATATCGTGTCAGTCTTGACCCGTGTCTGGAGACAGATATCGTGTCAGTCTTGACCCGTGGCTGGAGACAGATATCGTGTCAGTCTTGACCCGTGGCTGGAGACAGATATCGTGTCAGTCTTGATCCGTGGCTGGAGACAGATATCGTGTCAGTCTTGACCCGTGTCTGGAGACAGATATCGTGTCAGTCTTGACCCGTGGCTGGAGACAGATATCGTGTCAGTCTTGACCCGTGGCTGGAGACAGATATCGTGTCGGTCTTGACCCGTGGCTGGAGACAGATATCGTGTCAGTCTTGACCCGTGGCTGGAGACAGATATCGTGTCAGTCTTGACCCGTGTCTGGAGACAGATATCGTGTCAGTCTTGACCCGTGGCTGGAGACAGATATCGTGTCGGTCTTGACCCGTGTCTGGAGACAGATATCGTGTCAGTCTTGACCCGTGGCTGGAGACAGATATCGTGTCAGTCTTGACCCGTGGCTGGAGAAAGATATCGTGTCGGTCTTGACCCGTGTCTGGAGACAGATATCGTGTCAGTCTTGACCCGTGGCTGGAGACAGATATCGTGTCAGTCTTGACCCGTGGCTGGAGACAGATATCGTGTCAGTCTTGACCCGTGTCTGGAGACAGATATCGTGTCAGTCTTGACCCGTGGCTGGAGACAGATATCGTGTCAGTCTTGACCCGTGGCTGGAGACAGATATCGTGTCAGTCTTGACCCGTGGCTGGAGACAGATATCGTGTCAGTCTTGACCCGTGGCTGGAGACAGATATCGTGTCAGTCTTGACCCGTGGCTGGAGACAGATATCGTGTCAGTCTTGACCCGTGGCTGGAGACAGATATCGTGTCAGTCTTGACCCGTGGCTGGAGACAGATATCGTGTCAGTCTTGACCCGTGTCTGGAGACAGATATCGTGTCAGTCTTGACCCGTGTCTGGAGACAGATATCGTGTCAGTCTTGACCCGTGGCTGGAAACAGGTGTGTCGAGGCAGGCGAGGGCTGGGGCGAGGGTGTGTCGAGGGCTCGAGACAGACGAGGCGCGGGGACGGTATGAAGTTAATTAGTGAACTTTGACAGATATATTGACGGCTTTGACAGATATACTGACAGCTTTGGCAGATATATTGACAGCTTTGACAGATATACTGACAGCTTTGGCAGTCGAATGTCAATGCGTAATCAATTGGCAGATAACATGGAAATGTTCTGTGCATGAAGAAAACAGTTGTTCGCAAACTCCCGCAGGGGTAGGATCGCTACTTCGTGTGTTTGAGATCAGGAATGATAATAAATATTGGGGTTTTCCGATCCACGTGTTGCTCTATCCACGCTCTATTTGATTTAGGCATTCGGGGGCGATACCGCCATACATGGGTTGTAATCGGTGGAGCGGCTGGGTATCGAACCCGGGACCTTTCAGTCACCAGTCGAGGACGCTAACCACTCAACCACCGACCGCCCTCTGAACGGGAATGAATTCCACGACGCTTCAGGCGTGATCTGGCAGCAACTGTATACTGTATACCTTGGAGAAGTAACTGAATACCTTGGAGAAGGGCGACCATTCCCGATAGCAATGCCCGAAGCAGCTATCCTGTCGTGGAACCCCATAACTGAAGAGAAACGACGATTGGTTTGGATCGGAAGATCTGGAAAACATTGCTGTGTCAGGAACATCAATTTTATGGCAGGTTTTGGTAGATTCCAGAGTTTGAATCATATTTACAGGAAACTTGGGCCAGAATATACGAATGGCACAAGCCTTCGTCGAGAACGAATGGACCAAATAATCACACCGAGGAATCAAAACCGAAGCGGGTCTGAATCTGATCTGGTTACTTGCACCGAAATACACCAAAATACACCAAAATACGACCGAAATACATCCAATGACAGCAACTAGCAAGTCTTGATACTCACGAAATGCAGGTGCACACCATGTTTGAAAAATCGTAAAAACAAAGTTTTGAAACAAATTGCAAACGCAATTAAGTAAAGATATAAAATGACATTTTCTTTCAAATGGCAATCTATAATTTTCGAAATTTTGGGCTTTTGACCCCAAAATGAGCAAAAACTGATTTTTGGGGGGAAAAATCACCACAAAATAAAATTTTCAAAGATGTTAAAAAAACGGAATATTTGTGAGAGAACTACGTATGGAGAATACTCAAACCAAATTTCAAAGAAATATCGCTATTTTTGACTGAGTGATGGCTCCCTAAGTGTAAGAAATTCATGACGTCATTTTTTTATCTCACTTTTTTGGACTTTTTGACCAGATGCGAATAAATAATTACCTTTTCTGTATTTCTGAGACAAAACTGGTCCAGGAACATGCCTTTTTATTTACATTTATCATTTCTCATTTTGAGGTTTTCTGACAGCAAAATCGCTGTTCTGGACGTGGTCGATCGAGGTCATTCACTTGACCTGGAAGGTCCCTCGTTGGTTGACCCGAAACCTACAAATTGCATACCGTTAGATTCCAAGCATGACAGGCAACATGTTGGTTCTTGCCGCGTTGCTCTATGTTGCTTGGTTTGAAAGTTAACAGGGGGTCTTTTTAGGACCCCCGTAGGGCGAAGGTGAAAAAGGCTCCCGTAGGGCGAGGGTTAATTTATAATTTGACAAATGCATCCAGAATGGTGCAGCCGCTGATTGGCTGACAGCGACTTGATGACAGCGACAAGATTTTTGGTCCTGCGAGGGAGGACGACTTGTATTTCTCAAACCCTGGCTGGATTACCGAGTACGATGTAAACAACGGCCAACGCGATAGGTTGCGGTCTAAGTTGAAGTTTTTCACGTTGTTTGAAGTCTCAGTTATGGATTGATTATTTTTAAAAAAAAATATTGAGCTATCGCAATGCAGTTCCAGAGTTCCACAATATTTGTATTAAGACGCCAGAATTGTCTGAAACGATTGTGCTGCCAAATGGCATCGTAAAGGTTTTCTCTATAGCTCTCTATCTAACTAATGACGTCATCATCCCAAATAAAACAAACTAATTTGTATAAAGTTAAGTGACTTTTCGAGAAGAAAAAATATCACTATCGTTTTCAGCATCACTTACTTCATATTTTCGACTACAACCAGCGTATATTTGACAACGTTCAGAAATGAGAAACATTCCCCTTAAGAACTCTGCAGCATACCAAATGAAATGTCATCATTTTCATAATTTTATCATAATCATTCATCACCAATAATCACCAACAATAATGAGATAAGCATCAATTTAAGCATAATTTAACGTCCCCTCATTTCCTCTTTAACAACTTGCATTTCCAGCGACATGAGTATTTTCGAAGCGCTGTTCCCGTGCAAGATTGTTTGACCACCACAGACGGGTTTTCGGCCAACATGCCGCATCCTTGAGAGATCCAACCGCACGCTCCCTGAGAACCCATAACCGGTCATAACCGGTTTACGAGCCATGCGACCTCAACACGCCAAAACCGGCCGAAACACGAAAAATGCCCAGTAAGCCTGCTGTCCTGGCTCCCAGAGGAGGAGATTTTTGCAATGTTTTAGTTGGTTTGGGATGACGGCAGCGGACATCGCGACATTCCAGTCATTCTCTCCCGCAAACTGTGGGCGCAGGGGACGGAGGGGACGGGCGTAGAGGGGACAGGTAGGGGACGGGGAGGGGGGGGGTCGGAGGGGACGGGTGCAGCAGGTCAGAGGTAGAGGACACTTAACACGCAGATGTCGCCAGGAGGACACGATTGCTATTGTATTGTGAGCTATCTTTTCACAAAATATTGCCAAACTGTTGTTTCACCATCCAGAAATGACTAAGAGCGGATCCAGGGATCCAGGGGCGGATCCAGGGGCATCGGGTCATGTCCCCAACACGACTGAAATCGACATAAAATTGACACATCCCCTGATTTTAAGAAACGCTAAGCATTTTTTTAAAAGCAATAACTTGCATTACATCATTTATTAGCGCACACGCAAGCGAAATCATGTGTTCTTTATTGTTTCGGACTTTTTTAATAACTTCCCAAAACACTGTTGTCACCATTCTGGATCCGCCAGGGGGCGGGCGACAGTCCAGTCAGCCAGAAGTGACCACTTCACAGGCAGGTGTCACCAGAACACCTGCCACCAGCCGTAATCGAGCGGGACATGACCGCCGTCATCGGGCGGGACATGACCACCGCCAGTCGTCATCGGGCGGGACATGACCGCCACCAGTTGTCATCAGGCGGGACATGACCGCCGTCATCGGGCGGGACATGACCGCCACCAGCCGTCATCAGGCGGGACATGACCGCCGTCATCAGGCGGGAAATGACCGCCGTCATCAGGCGGAGCATGACCGCCACCAGTTGTCATCAGGCGGGACATGACCGCCGTCATCGGGCGGGACATGACCGCCACCAGCCGTCATCAGGCGGGACATGACCGCCGTCATCAGGCGGGAAATGACCGCCGTCATCAGGCGGAGCATGACCGCTGTCATCAGGCGGGACATGACCACCGTCAGCCGTCATCAGGCGGGACATGACCGCCGCCAGCAGTCATCAGGCGGGACATGACCACCGTCAGCCGTCATCAGGCGGGACATGACCGCCGTCATCAGGCGGGACATGACCGCCGTCATCAGGCGGGGCATGACCGCCGTCATCAGGCGGGACATGACCGCCGCCAGCTGTCATCAGGCGGGACATGACCGCCGCCAGTTGTGATCAGTCGGGACATGACCACCGTCAGCAGTCATCAGGCGGGACATGACCGCCGCCAGTCGTCATCAGGCGGGACATGACCGCCGCCAGCAGTCATCAGGCGGGACATGACCGCCGCCAGCAGTCATCAGGCGGGACATGACCGCCGCCAGTTGTGATCAGTCGGGACATGACCGCCGTCATCAGGCGGGACATGACCGCCGTCATCGGGCGGGGCATGACCGCCGTCATCAGGCGGGACATGACCGCCGTCATCAGGCGGGACATGACCGCCGTCATCAGGCGGGACATGACCGCCGTCATCGGGCGGGACATGACCGCTGTCATCGGGCGGGGCATGACCGCCGTCATCAGGCGGGACATGACCGCCGTCATCAGGCGGGACATGACCGCCGTCATCAGGCGGGACATGACCACCACCAGTCGTCATCAGGCGGGACATGACCGCCGTCATCAGGCGGGACATGACCGCCGTCATCAGGCGGGACATGACCGCCGTCATCGGGCGGGACATGACCGCCGTCATCGGGCGGGGCATGACCGCCGTCATCAGGCGGGACATGACCGCCGTCATCAGGCGGGGCATGACCACCGTCATCAGGCGGGACATGACCGCCACCAGTCGTCATCAGGCGAGACATCACCGCCGCCATCAGGCGGGACATGACCGCCGTCATCGGGCGGGACATGACCGCCACCAGTCGTCATCGGGCGGGACATGACCGCCGCCAGCAGTCATCGGGCGGGACATGACCGCCACCAGTCGTCATCAGGCGGGGCATGACCGCCGTCATCAGGCGGGACATGACCGCCGTCATCAGGCGGGACATGACCGCCACCAGTTGTCATCAGGCGGGGCATGACCGCCGTCATCGGGCGGGACATGACCGCCGCCAGCCGTCATCAGGCGGGACCCATCAGTCAATGTCAGGTGACATCAAAGCACGCCGACCAAACTATCAGCACGGTACACCGCGCCGACCAAACTATCAGCACGGTACACCACGCTAGTAAAGCTGACATATTTTGCGATGGGTGCGCTGTTGTACTGTAATAATGCGGCACCATGGCTCATAAGTTAGCATTAAACCGTGGGCTAACTATGGGTAACCTCGTAAAAGATCGGAGAAGTTGGTGTAACTCTTGGACTGGTTGGCACCTCATCGCCTCGAATGTGGCAGCGCTGAGAAGCCAAGCCAGCGTCGCGGCCAGACGGTCCAAGGTCCAAGGTCAGACGGTCCAATGTCCAAGGTCAGACGGCCCAAGGTCCAAGGTCAGACGGTCCAAGGTCCACGGTCAGACGGTCCAAGGTCCAAGGCCAGACGGTCCAAGGTCCAAGGTCAGACGGTCCAAGGTCCAAGGCCAGACGGTCCAAGGTCCACGGTCAGACGGTCCAAGGTCAGACGGTTCAAGGTCCACGGTCAGACGGTCCAAGGTCCACGGTCAGACGGTCCAAGGTCCAAGGTCAGACGGTCCAAGGTCCACGGTCAGACGGTCCAAGGTCCACGGTCAGACGGTCCAAGGTCCACGGTCAGACGGTCCAAGGTCCAAGGTCAGACGGTCCAAGGTCCAAGGTCAGACGGTCCTAGGTCCAAGGTCAGACGGTCCAAGGTCAGACGGTCCAAGGTCCAAGGTCAGACGGTCCAAGGTCCACGGTCAGACGGTCCAAGGAAACACACGCGCACGGATTATATTACATTGGACGTCAGAAATTTGCAAACCTATCGAAGTAAAACGATAGCAGTTATGAAGGTCTCTTTTTGTTCATCAGTGTAATAGTTGAGCAAGTTGTTTGCACGTGTTTGTTGTGTTCTTATAACGGTATGTCATGCACTGCATCGTGCAATGGCAATGGCCGTCACAACGCATATTTGTAGTCACCGCGCCAATCGGAGCCTAACCTTGTGTTTCATAATGTTAGCGCACACGTAAGTACGACAATGGCAATGACGCTAAGCCTCCTCAAAAAGTAGTATCCTCAAAATTCCCGAAATTTCAGAACGCCTACAGGGTTGTTTTCGCCCTCGGTAACACCGACATGATCCTCGCTTCGAAGGTCAGCTATTTCGGCTACACTTCCACAACGACGAGCATCGCAGTTGAGGTTTGTGTGCCGTGAGAGCGTGCCATCTATCCCCGAGCACCGCCCGTCAGCGACTGTCAACACTGTCAGCAGTGAGCGATCTCCGCCGAACAGACCGACTCGGAGAACAGACTGCCGTTCATAGCGAGAGACAAAAGAACGGCGTGCGGCGAGCTTTGGCGCACCTGTTACGCGGAATGGTTGTCAGGTCGTCAGTGGGTGGGGGAGGGGAGGTGTTGACGGGTTGTGGGGTTTGTCAGTGGTGGGTTTCATTAGTGACGTCATTGGGAGATAGTGACGTCATCGGGGTGGATGTGGGAAATGCTCACAAATGTCGCGCAGTGGTATTAGTGGTCCCACCACTGTAGTCCCATTTTGCATGCCATGGGATGTGGCGTATGTTCGCCCCATTCCGTCCATAACTCTCGTTCTATTAATTTGTCCCATCCGTTAATCAGTCCCATTCCGTTCATCACAGTCCCATTCCGTTTATCAGTCCCATTCCGACCATTAGTCTCATTCTGCTAATCAGCTCCACGCGATAAGTGTACGTTCAGGAAGTTCCCAGTGATGTACAGAAAGGCAGAGAAATGCCCTGCGAGTTGCAACCAGTGCTACTCAAACCATTGCGTTAAATCCCCAGGACAGCACATTTTACGCAGTTTGACTGGATAAAATATATTGAGCCACCAGTAGTAACAGGCAGCATCTATCAGCTTTGATGTTCAGCTTTGGGTTTGTGTCGCAATGTTTAGAGGCTATGCAGGACCAGGAGCAGACACACAGGGCGCAGGAGGAGACACAAAGGACTGCAGGAGGAGACCCAAAGGCCTGCAGGAGCAGACACAAAGGTCTGCAGGAGGAGACACAAAGGGCTGCAGGAGCAGACACAAAGGACTGCAGGAGCAGACACAAAGGGCTGCAGGAGCAGACACAAAGGGCTGCAGGAGCAGACACAAAGGGCTGCAGGAACAGACACAAAGGGCTGCAGGAACAGACACAAAGGGCTGCAGGAGGAGACACAAAGGGCTGCAGGAGCAGACACAAAGGGCTGCAGGAGGAGACACAAAGGACTGCAGGAGGAGACACAAAGGGCTGCAGGAGGAGACACAAAGGGCTGCAGGAGGAGACACAAAGGGCTGCAGGAACAGACACAAAGGGCTGCAGGAGGAGACACAAAGGGTTGCAGGAGGAGACACAAAGGGCTGCAGGAGGAGACACAAAGGGCTGCAGGAGCAGACACAAAGGGCTGCAGGAGGAGACACAAAGGACTGCAGGAGGAGACACAAAGGACTGCAGGAGGAGACACAAAGGGCTGCAGGAGCAGACACAAAGGGCTGCAGGAGGAGACACAAAGGACTGCAGGAGGAGACACAAAGGACTGCAGGAGGAGACACAAAGGGCTGCAGAAGGAGACACAAAGGGCTGCAGGAGGAGACACAAAGGACTGCAGGAGGAGACACAAAGGACTGCAGGAGCAGACACAAAGGACTGCAGGAACAGACACAAAGGACTGCAGGAACAGACACAAAGGGCTGCAGGAGGAGACACAAAGGGCTGCAGGAGGAGACACAAAGGCATGCAGGAGGAGACACAAAGGGCTGCAGGAACAGACACAAAGGGCTGCAGGAGGAGACACAAAGGGCTGCAGGAGGAGACACAAAGGGCTGCAGAAACAGACACAACGGACTCAGAGGATAAACTGAACTCAGAGGATACACACACAAAATGGTAGCTGGTAACGTATGACGATACTTGAATGTCTTTGATGACTAGGACTGATACATATATCAGGGAACACACAGCGGTAAACATGGCTATTTATCATTGCCCAAACGATCTGCACCATCGCAAGCAAACAAGATAAACCGTACTCAAGTACGGGGTACAACAAGCGTACATCAAAAGATGGAAACAACAACATGCAAAGTGACAAAGTATATACAATTAATTTAAGTACAATGCACCAGCACTTACAGGGAATACAAAACATCAATATTAGTTACGAGTTGAAATTGCGACAATGATTCCAAGGTAACATATATCATGTTGCTGATTGGTCGCAGACCATTCCTAAACGATGGTGAATGGGTGTTTTAAGCTTGCACAATAGCAAGCATACAAAGTACATGTTCATTTAATCTTCCTCGATAATTTATGAGTTAAGAACAAATATCAGTAACAGTCGACGTCAGGAACCGTACAGAACATGGCTTAGTGTTAAAGGGAAATAGTGACCTTTTCCACAAAAATGAAGTTAGCACTTGACATTGGGAGAGGAGACAAACTTATGTGTCAATCTACTCACATTAAGCATTTAAATGTCTCCAACCGAAGTAATTTCAATTTGAAAACGCTTAAGCATTCCACGCTGAAAACAACGGTATCGGGAAGTACTTGGCACATTTTATGGTACTTAAATGCTTTTCCTGCTCGTTCTTGATATATATATATATATATATATATATATATATATATATATATATATATATATATATATATATGTATGTATGTATGTATGTATGTATGTATGTATGTATGTATGTATGTATGTATGTATGTATGTATGTATGTATGTATGTATGTATGTATGTATGTATGTATGTATGTATGTATGTATGTATGTATGTATGTATGTATGTATGTATGTATGTATGTATGTATGTATGTATGTATGTATGTATGTATGTATGTATGTATGTATGTATGTATGTATGTATGTATGTATGTATGTATGTATGTATGTATGTATGTATGTATGTATGTATGTATGTATGTATGTATGTATGTATGTATGTATGTATGTATGTATGTATGTATGTATGTATGTATGTATGTATGTATGTATGTATGTATGTATGTATGTATGTATGTATGTATGTATGTATGTATGTATGTATGTATGTATGTATGTATGTATGTATGTATGTATGTATGTATGTATGTATGTATGTATGTATGTATGTATGTATGTATGTATGTATGTATGTATGTATGTATGTATGTATGTATGTATGTATGTATGTATGTATGTATGTATGTATGTATGTATGTATGTATGTATGTATGTATGTATGTATGTATGTATGTATGTATGTATGTATGTATGTATGTATGTATGTATGTATGTATGTATGTATGTATGTATGTATGTATGTATGTATGTATGTATGTATGTATGTATGTATGTATGTATGTATGTATGTATGTATGTATGTATGTATGTATGTATGTATGTATGTATGTATGTATGTATGTATGTATGTATGTATGTATGTATGTATGTATGTATGTATGTATGTATGTATGTATGTATGTATGTATGTATGTATGTATGTATGTATGTATGTATGTATGTATGTATGTATGTATGTATGTATGTATGTATGTATGTATGTATGTATGTATGTATGTATGTATGTATGTATGTATGTATGTATGTATGTATGTATGTATGTATGTATGTATGTATGTATGTATGTATGTATGTATGTATGTATGTATGTATGTATGTATGTATGTATGTATGTATGTATGTATGTATGTATGTATGTACGTACGTACGTACGTACGTACGTACGTACGTACGTACGTACGTAGGTAGGTAGGTAGGTAGGTAGGTAGGTAGGTAGGTAGGTAGGTAGGGTAGGTAGGGTAGGGTAGGTAGGTAGGTAGGTGAGTGAGTGTGAGTGAGTGTGTGTGTGAGTGAGAGAGTGATAGTGAGAGTGTGAGTAGATAGATAGTGAGTATATATATTATATATATATATATATATATATATATATATATATATATATATATATATATATATATATGTATATATATATATATATATATATATATATATATATATATATATATATATATATATATATATATAGTATAGTATATATAGTAATCTACCTACCTACCTACCTACCTACCTACCTACCTACCTACCTACCTACCTACCTACCTACCTACCTACCTACCTACCTACCTACCTACCTACCTACCTACCTACCTACCTACCTACCTACCTACCTACCTACCTACCTACCTACCTACCTACCTACCTACCTACCTACCTACCTACCTACCTACCTACCTACCTACCTACCTACCTACCTACCTACCTACCTACCTACCTACCTACCTACCTACCTACCTACCTACCTACCTACCTACCTACCTACCTACCTACCTACCTACCTACCTACCTACCTACCTACCTACCTACCTACCTACCTACCTACCTACCTACCTACCTACCTACCTACCTACCTACCTACCTACCTACCTACCTACCTACCTACCTACCTACCTACCTACCTACCTACCTACCTACCTACCTACCTACCTACCTACCTACCTACCTACCTACCTACCTACCTACCTACCTACCTACCTACCTACCTACCTACCTACCTACCTACCTACCTACCTACCTACCTACCTACCTACCTACCTACCTACCTACCTACCTACCTACCTACCTACCTACCTACCTACCTACCTACCTACCTACCTACCTACCTACCTACCTACCTACCTACCTACCTACCTACCTACCTACCTACCTACCTACCTACCTACCTACCTACCTACCTACCTACCTACCTACCTACCTACCTACCTACCTACCTACCTACCTACCTACCTACCTACCTACCTACCTACCTACCTACCTACCTACCTACCTACCTACCTACCTACCTACCTACCTACCTACCTACCTACCTACCTACCTACCTACCTACCTACCTACCTACCTACCTACCTACCTACCTACCTACCTACCTACCTACCTACCTACCTACCTACCTACCTACCTACCTACCTACCTACCTACCTACCTACCTACCTACCTACCTACCTACCTACCTACCTACCTACCTACCTACCTACCTACCTACCTACCTACCTACCTACCTACCTACCTACCTACCTACCTACCTACCTACCTACCTACCTACCTACCTACCTACCTACCTACCTACCTACCTACCTACCTACCTACCTACCTACCTACCTACCTACCTACCTACCTACCTACCTACCTACCTACCTACCTACCTACCTACCTACCTACCTACCTACCTACCTACCTACCTACCTACCTACCTACCTACCTACCTACCTACCTACCTACCTACCTACCTACCTACCTACCTACCTACCTACCTACCTACCTACCTACCTACCTACCTACCTACCTACCTACCTACCTACCTACCTACCTACCTACCTACCTACCTACCTACCTACCTACCTACCTACCTACCTACCTACCTACCTACCTACCTACCTACCTACCTACCTACCTACCTACCTACCTACCTACCTACCTACCTACCTACCTACCTACCTACCTACCTACCTACCTACCTACCTACCTACCTACCTACCTACCTACCTACCTACCTACCTACCTACCTACCTACCTACCTACCTACCTACCTACCTACCTACCTACCTACCTACCTACCTACCTACCTACCTACCTACCTACCTACCTACCTACCTACCTACCTACCTACCTACCTACCTACCTACCTACCTACCTACCTACCTACCTACCTACCTACCTACCTACCTACCTACCTACCTACCTACCTACCTACCTACCTACCTACCTACCTACCTACCTACCTACCTACCTACCTACCTACCTACCTACCTACCTACCTACCTACCTACCTACCTACCTACCTACCTACCTACCTACCTACCTACCTACCTACCTACCTACCTACCTACCTACCTACCTACCTACCTACCTACCTACCTACCTACCTACCTACCTACCTACCTACCTACCTACCTACCTACCTACCTACCTACCTACCTACCTACCTACCTACCTACCTACCTACCTACCTACCTACCTACCTACCTACCTACCTACCTACCTACCTACCTACCTACCTACCTACCTACCTACCTACCTACCTACCTACCTACCTACCTACCTACCTACCTACCTACCTACCTACCTACCTACCTACCTACCTACCTACCTACCTACCTACCTACCTACCTACCTACCTACCTACCTACCTACCTACCTACCTACCTACCTACCTACCTACCTACCTACCTACCTACCTACCTACCTACCTACCTACCTACCTACCTACCTACCTACCTACCTATATATATATATATATATATATATATATATATATATATATATATATATATATATATATATATATATATATATATATATATATATATATATATATATATATATATATATATATATATATATATATATATATATATATATATATATATATATATATATATATATATATATATATATATATATATATATATATATATATATATATATATATATATATATATATATATATATATATATATATATATATATATATATATATATATATATATATATATATATATATATATATATATATATATATATATATATATATATATATATATATATATATATATATATATATATATATATATATATATATATATATATATATATATATATATATATATATATATATATATATATATATATATATATATATATATATATATATATATATATATATATATATATATATATATATATATATATATATATATATATATATATATATATATATATATATATTTGAATATAGTTGCCCAATAACTCTGAAAAATGCCCTTTCTAACGTAACTATGGCTTTGTTTTAGATCAAACATAATTTTTCAATTAATAAGAAGTGTTCTAGAATTGTTCTTCACTTTGGCTGCCTATACCATTGGTGTTTCGTGGAAACAGTCTATTTTTAAAGGTCCCCTTTCCTAATACATACAAGTTCGTTTGCAGTATTTGAATATAACAAAGCAAAATTGTTGGAATAATTTAGTTTTTGCTGACATTGGTCCACTTGAGCTCAAACATCATGTTATCACTTCAATTTAAGAGTACACAAATTTATCTCACTTTGGTCGCCCATGCACCTGGTATTTCGTAGAAACGATCTAAGTGATTGTCATTATTCAACGTTGAACAGATTGAAACAAAAGCGCCAGGTATGTCGCGCTCCCAACAGTGGAGGTAAAACACCGATCATGAACTCCGAAAGAAGTATATGTACTTGTTTTGTTTTTAACTTCCCCAAAACAAATATCGAAATAGAAAAGTTGATATTTCATTTTTAAATTTAGACTCGATCAATGTAATGGCATACACGTTGCATAAGATCATGCACACAATAAATACAAAGGTCAATATTTCCCCTTAAAGAGTTAATGTCGAGGAAGTTAGTGTTAAGTAATGTTATACTTAAGTAACATTTTGTAGACAATGCTAAGTGTAGAACCTTCACAATCTGATCAATTTGTCAATGCTCAGAAGTCCAATTTTAATAAATTACCAAACTTCACTGCAAATTCAGGCTAATTTCTATCCTGTTTTCAAAAACACATGACGAAATATAATTACGTTGCCTTTTAAATAGATCAATAGAATATCGCTCTATGATGAATCCTGCGAGGCTACAGCACCCCGCGACCATTCATATCAACTCTAGCCAATGAAAACCGGCTTGTTGCCAAGGTGGGGTGATGCCAACGTACTCCGCGTGGACAGTGGCCGGGGCCAATCCCACAAATCGCCAGCAGGCCTCGATTTAACGACTTAATTAAACGTTACCTAATAGACTACTATATGCTACTTTGGCCCGATTCAATGCCAAATTTATCCAATACGAATACCGCCCAGATGGAGTGTGTCAACTTTCTAGCTGAATCATTCCTGATTGCGCCAATGTTTTGTGTTGATCGTTTTCGTATGACCAATGCCTCTAAGAATAGGTACCACCGGTACCACCGGTACCACCGGTACCACCGGTACCACCGGTACCACCGAACCACAAATCCCGGCTGCGAAAACAAGGCTAACATGTCTGGCGGCTTTGTCACCTCTGTTCTGTCACCGGTAAGTTCCGCTTTTCGAGCTCCAGATGCCGGTCAGTTCCGCTTTTCGAGCTCCAGGTGCCGGTCAGTTCCGCTTTTCGAGCTCCAGATGCCGGTCAGTTCCGCTTTTCGAGCTCCAGGTGCCGGTCAGTTCCGCTTTTCGAGCTCCAGATGCCGGTCAGTTCCGCTTTTCGAGCTCCAGGTGCCGGTCAGTTCCGCTTTTCGAGCTCCAGGTGCCGGTCAGTTCCGCTTTTCGAGCCCCAGGTGCCGGTCAGTTCCGCTTTTCGAGCTCCAGGTGCCGGTCAGTTCCGCTGTTCGAGCTCCAGGTGCCGGTAAGTTCCGCTTTTCGAGCTCCAGGTGCCGGTCAGTTCCGCTTTTCGAGCTCCAGGTGCCGGTCAGTTCCGCTGTTCGAGCTCCAGATGCCGGTCAGTTCCGCTGTTCGAGCTCCAGATGCCGGTCAGTTCTACTGTTCGAGCTCCAGATGCCGGTCAGTTCCGCTTTTCGAGCCCCAGGTGCCGGTCAGTTCCGCTTTTCGAGCTCCAGGTGCCGGTCAGTTCCGCTTTTCGAGCTCCAGGTGCCGGTCAGTCCCGCTTTTCGAGCCCCAGGTGCCGGTCAGTTCCGCTTTTCGAGCTCCAGGTGCCGGTCAGTTCCGCTGTTCGAGCTCCAGGTGCCGGTCAGTTCCGCTTTTCGAGCTCCAGATGCCGGTCAGTTCCGCTTTTCGAGCTCCAGGTGCACCGGACGGCGACTCGCGTGAACAGGGTTCCAGTTATGATATCACGCGGAAGTCGAAACAGAATTAGAACCGCCAAGATCCAGTCAGTGGCGTCATGATGGACTCATTTCAATGCAATCTTTCCCTCTTGTTGTTACATGAAATTGGATTAAGCATAGGTGTCTTAGCGTAGGTTTAGCGGAGTCTTTCAGCATAAACAAATAAGAAAGATGAAAAGAAACACTTCGAAACGTGCCACAAGTATTATTATTGCTGAGTTTAACCCGCGCCGTGCCGGGAGGAGGGGGGGGGGGTGTTTAGACGCTCCCCCTAAGGTTTTTAGAAGATAGCGAAAAAACGGCGGCGCTGCGCGCCTCCGTTTTTGGCACAGCTGTTGGGGCATCAATTGCCCACATATTTTAACAAATTTGAGCACGGGTCATCTCAGGTCAGGTCACCAGACCAGGTCACGTGACCCCACCTACAAAAAAAGTGTGCGGTCGTCTCACAGCCACAGTTTTTGGCCGATCGATTTCGTACTTACAGAATTTCATAAGGACAATGGTACCTACAATTCGTGTATCTCGGATTTTCGATATCGGTGACCTAAGGTCGGGTCAATTTCCTGGCCTCCCCATTATAAGTTAATGGGGAAATATGCAAATGCTTCCTATTCTGAGGATACGCATGATATCAACCCAATTACTTCTGGATCAAGTTATTATAGGCCATTCTTGAAGACCCGGTTGCTATTTTGGTTCAGTGATCACTACAGTCATCTGAGGTCATTCGAGATCACCAACACTTTGTTGTCAATAACTCTCGACAAAATCAAGATAAAGACGTGAAACTGGCACCAATGCGTTTGTCTCGTCAAGGCACGTCTCCCAATGTGCAGCATGACCTAATTGGGTCACCACTTGACCTTTACCTGAGGTCAAATTTGTAAGTTGACCGAACCTGGTCAACATGAATATGATTCGAAGCGCCTTGACAATACAAAGACGATGGCGTCACAATTATTTCCGTATCTTTATTGGGTAAAAAGATATTTGTGAAACCTGTTTTGCTAAAAAAAGGGCTTTTTGACATTTGATGAGCTCTGGAGCCTCAACTATTGACCTTAGCTCAAATCTGAGGACACCTTTCCCATTGCATTTTTTCATTAGCTTTCCATTGTTATTTTCCGTTTGTTCCTATCTATCATAGTTCCTGAGATAGCTGAGATTTGCATGAGCCATGTCCTAAAATGGAAAATTTGACCCTTGATGACCTCTGGTGACCTCAATATTGACCTGATAAAAATAATGCCTGAAATAGTTTCAAAATCAATTTTAACGAGCTTTCGAACAGTATTTTCGGTTTTCGCCTACGTTCTATAGGAGCCGAGTTAGAGGGGGCGTCGAAACGCCTCCCCCCCCGGCACGGCGAAGGTGGCGCCGAGCACCGGCACGGCGCGGGTTAAAAGATAACTCTGAGGGTCATTTTTTTCTTCTGCAAACTCGACAGCACTGTTTTCATTTAAAGCACTTCAAAGAGGCGGTTTAATTTAACATTTTTCCCATCAAGAAAACCATCTCTTACCGCGACAAATTAAACGGCGTTCGACCCCATCAGGGCGACTGCTCACCATCACCATTAATCAGTCCATGTCAAATCAAAGCACCACCCACCACCAGTCCCACCGGTCACCTTCCGCGGCGGCGGCGGCGGCGGCGTCCTAGGCGCCAGCGTCTCCGTCCAGAAGATGCTGGCCGTAATCGCGACCCAATCTGCGCAGGGCGTGTCTGCGGCGCTAGGGAGGGGTCGAGTGTCGAGGAGTCCGGGATGAGCAGTGGACCACTCAGGGCCGGAGTCCTGGCAACGGTTCTTGGCTGGCTAGCCATTTACCAGCAGCAGCGGCTGATGGTAACGCAACCCGTGGTGGTTACATAGGTAACCTCCTTACCAGCTGCTTCTGAGTAGCGTTTGTATTTTATTTACGTTTCTGGGTGATTTAGGTATTATTTTGGCGACCTTTCAAGGTGTATGGAGTAGCGGTTTATTTACAGGGATTATACGGGTCTCCGTCCTGTACGGAAATGCACTCTTTTGCAGTTGTATGATCTTTAAACACGTTTAAGACATATAACAGGGACCTCAACTATTCCGGGAAAAACCCGTATACGTCCCATGTATTCCATTATTTTAGCAATTATCAGCGTTAGAACTTTGGCGTTTTTTAGTATCAGATCGGCATTACTCTCCACATCTTAGAATCTGCATCAAATTCAATTGTAGAGTTTTGAATTATCTGCAACCTACACTGGATCACAAAATGATTATGCAATTCAAAACTTGCGGGACTCTTTATTATTGCACACTGTTCGTTCAGGTTTTTTTGGTTTGCTTAGCTCTGGCCGGAAGCGTTGATAATTTGGTGGTGGCGTTTTGGCATGAAAATTCATGAAAAATATCGATTTTGGGGGGAAAAACTAGGTAACTGCTGCTGTCGTTGGAACAAAACAAGATGATTATTTTTTCAAATATTGCTTATTTTACCGGAAATATGTCATAAGTGAGGGTTTTTTATTAGCATAAAAGAGATGACTGGCTCTGCCTCAGCCGGTCCTGCAGAAAATACGCAGTGACATCACCGCGCACTTTAAAATGTCCTTACGTGCAGAAGAGGTCATTTCCAGAAAAATGTGGCTACCGTGGAACTTCTACCACCTTCATAAGTACGTTTTACTATGTAACTCAATTATTCTGGGAAAAACCCGTATAATCCCTTTAAGGTGTATGTAGCATATTGTAATGTTTTGAATCGCATTTCTTGAGTGGGCGCGGGGAGTATGGTAGTGTCTTGTAGTATAGTGTGAGAAACACGAGCAAGACAGGAGATGGGTGACAACATTGAATAGTACAGAATACAAATATATGGGATGCTTGCTGGCATGCACATAAAGGGACCATCATTTATCACTTAGAAAACGAAGACGCCTAATGGGAATGTCTCTAAGCGAGATCATCTCTTTGTGTGGTGTGGTTTTTAGGCCGGGCCATTCGCTCTGTCAAAACACGGCGAATGTTTTGCTCAAGGTCGATGTGGGTCACGGTGGGACAAAATCAGGTCACAAAAACTATCCAGGAAGATCCCGCGGCCACGATCAGGCCTCTTAGCCACACAGCGTGGCAGACAAAGTTTGAACAATGACGGGGCATAGAGCCACACACGATCGCAAGGCATAGACGCACAGGATCGCAAGGCATAGACGCACAGGATCGCAAGGCATAGACGCACAGGATCGCAAGGCATAGACGCACAGGATCGCAAGGCAGAAACGCACAGGATCGCAAGGCTTGTTTAGTGACAAGTCAGCGAACTTCAAAGAAATTCAGAAATCAATATAAATACAGAAATAAATACGGGAGAAATAAAGAATGAAACGAAAATAAAGTAATGAGAAAAATAAGGGAATGGTGCCTGCTGCCATATAAATATGTTTTGAGAGCATAATATTCAGCAGAAGTGCATAATATTCACCGTTTCGAAAAGAGGTTTCAACAAACTTCCCCTGTGCCGACTCCTCCCGGTTTAGATCTGTGTAATCGACTCATTTCTACCGGATACAATTTGTAAGTCAATCCGACGCCAACTCTAGGAGAAACCATATCATATTCAATGAAGTTCTCTCACAATTTGTTTCACTCTGACACCACTCTTCTATACCCTTCAGGGCAATGGCTGACGAGGTTCTATGACAACAGCCGTGTCTACCAGTTCACATCGCGCTGTATATTGTCAGAGCAGATCTTCGGCTGACTCTCGAGTATTTCCGATGATGATGATGATGATGATGATGATGATTACAGTTTTTAGCGCACCGATTACTGAGGTCATTTGGCGCTCATCTGGCATTTCCGGCGCCGGAAGTACTTCAGTTCCAGCGTCGTGATGTATGGTATCAACAGAGGATTGTCGAGAAGAAGAAAAAAACACAGGCTGCGCGAATTTTCCCGCCGCGGGAGTCGCTAGCCCTGACAGTCACCAGCCCTGACAGTCACCAGCCCTGACAGTCACCAGCCCTGACAGTCGCCATCCCTGACAGTCACCAGCCCTGACCGGACCGGCCTTGACAGTCACCAGCCCTGACAGTCACCAGCCCTGACAGTCACCAGCCCTGACAGTCACCAGCCCTGACAGTCACCAGCCCTGACAGTCACCAGCCCTGACAGTCACCAGCCCTGACAGTCACCAGCCCCGACCGGACCGGCCTTGACAGTCACCAGCCCTGACAGTCGCCATCCCTGACAGTCACCAGCCCTGACCGGACCGGCCCTGACAGTCACCAGTCCCCACAGTCACCAGCCCTGACAGTCACCAGCCCTGACAGTCACCTGCCCTGACAGTCACCAGCCCTGACAGTCACCAGCCCTGACCGGACCGGCCTTGACAGTCACCAGCTCTGACAGTCACCAGCCCTGACAGTCACCAGCCCTGACAGTCACCAGCCCTGACAGTCACCAGCCCCGACCGGACCGGCCTTGACAGTCACCAGCCCTGACAGTCGCCATCCCTGACAGTCACCAGCCCTGACCGGACCGGCCCTGACAGTCACCAGTCCCCACAGTCACCAGCCCTGACAGTCACCAGCCCTGACAGTCACCTGCCCTGACAGTCACCATCCCTGACAGTCACCAGCCCTGACCGGACCGGCCTTGACAGTCACCAGCTCTGACAGTCACCAGCCCTGACAGTCACCAGCCCTGACAGTCGCCAGCCCTGACAGTCACCAGCCCTGACAGTCACCAGCCCCGACCGGACCGGCCTTGACAGTCACCAACCCTGACAGTCACCAGCCCTGACAGTCACCAGCCCTGACCGGACCGGCCCTGACAGTCACCAGCCCTGGCAGTCACCGGTCCTGACAGTCACCGGTCCTGACAGTCACCAGCCCTGACCGGCTCACCAGCCCTGACAGTCACCAGCCCTGACAGTCACCAGCCCTGACAGTCACCAGCCCTGACAGTCACCAGCCCTGACAGTCGCCAGCCCTGACAGTCACCAGCCCTGGCAGTCACCAGCCCTGACAGTCACCAGCCCTGACAGTCACCAGCCCTGACAGTCACCAGTCCTGACAGTCACCAGCCCTGACCGGACCATCCCTGACAGTCACCAGCCCTGACCGGCTCACCAGCCCTGACAGTCACCAGCCCTGACAGTCACCAGCCCTGACAGTCACCGGCCCGGACAGTCACCAGCCCTGACAGTCACCAGCCCTGACAGTCACCAGTCCTGACAGTCACCAGCCCTGACAGTCACCAGCCCTGACAGTCACCAGCCCTGACAGTCACCGGCCCTGACAGACACCAGCCCTGACCGTCACCAGTCCTGACAGTCACCAGTCCCCACAGTCACCAGCCCTGACAGTCACCAGCCCTGACAGTCACCTGCCCTGACAGTCACCAGCCCTGACAGTCACCAGCCCTGACAGTCACCAGCCCTGACAGTCACCAGCCCTGACAGTCACCAGTCCTGACAGTCACCTGCCCAGACAGTCACCAGCCCTGACAGTCACCGGCCCTGACAGTCACCAGCCCTGACAGTCACCAGTCCTGACAGGACCATCCCTGACAGTCACCAGCCCTGACAGTCACCAGTCCTGACAGTCACCAGCCCTGCCAGTCACCAGCCCTGACCGGACCGGCCCTGACAGTCACCAGCCCTGACCGGCTCACCAGCCCTGACCGGCTGGTGGCTGGTCGGACAGTCATTAGACCGTCATCACATCAGACACATCACACATCACACATCACACATCATCACCAGTCAGACCCAGACGTCAGTCATCACCGCGGGTTGATTTCAGCGCCTTCCTGTCTTCCTGAACACCCCCCCCCCCCCCTCCCCCCCCCCCCCCACACATAACAAACATCCCTGGCGCCTCGCGGTCTGTCTTCGTAAACAGCAACCGCACCCCTCTGTTCCGTGCGAAGGAAGAACCACGTATGTCGATCGCCGAAAACCGTGACATACGTGGTTCCGGGCGGAGTCTGTGCGACACCGAGCCAGGCTAATTTGGGGATGTGGCGCGCCCTGCTGCTCCCGCTCCCGCTTCTGAAGCCTGGGGCGGGAGCTGTAGGCGCGGAGTGACTTCCCCAGGAGTATTTGTGGTGCTGATTTAGGTCGGTACGATGCATACGGTGCATACGGTGCAAACGCCAGTGCAAACGAATCAATTTGGTGAATGGCTCGTTGTGAGTGACATTAATGCAATATAATGATGGAATGAATACGGCATAAACTGATACATCGGTGCCGTACAATGCATTGTGTGCTGGCGTACCGCGATGCTCTCTTTAGGTTGAGGACCTCTGATGAGTCACTTACTTCAATTTGAGGACCTCTGACTAGTCCAGGCTTTTTGCCGGCAGTGACACGCTGTCACCCACTGTTCAAATTTCAGTGTGAGGACCACTGACAAGTTCAGTGTGAGGACCATGCTGTCTGCCCCAGGGCTACCCACCAGTGCATACACTCATTAGTCAGCACCCAGTGACCACTGACCACTGACCACTGACCACTGTCTGACCACTGACCACTGACCACTGTCTGACCACTGACCACTGACCACTGACCACTGCCCGACCACTGACCACTGCCCGACCACTGACCACTGACCACTGCCCGATCACTGACCACTGATCACTGCCCGACCACTGACCACAGATCACTGCCCGACCACTGACCACTGCTCGACCACTGACCACTGCCCGACCACTGACCACTGTCTGACCACTGACCACTGTCCGACCACTGACCACTGCCCGACCACTGACCACTGCCCGACCACTGACCACTGCCCGACCACTGACCGACCACTGACCACTGTTCGACCACTGACCACTGCCCGACCACTGACCACTGCCCGACCACTGACCACTGACCACTGACCACTGACCACTGCCCGACCACTGACCACTGCCCGCCCACTGACCACTGCCCGCCCACTGACCACTGCCCGACCACTGACCACTGCCCACCCACTGACCACTGTCTGACCACGGACCACTGCCCGACCACTGACCACTGCCCGACCACTGACCACTGCTCGACCACTGACCACTGACCACTGTCCGACCACTGACCACTGTCTGACCACTGACCACTGCCCGACCACTGACTACTGATCGACCACTGACCACTGACCACTGTCTGACCACAGACCACTGCCCGCCCACTGACCACTGCCCGCCCACTGACCACTGCCCGACCACTGACCACTGCCCGCCCACTGACCACTGCCCGACCACTGACCACTCCCCGACCACTGACCACTGCCCGACCACTGACCACTGCCCGCCCACTGACCACAGCCTGACCACTGACCACTGCCCGACCACTGACCACAGCCCGACCACTGACCACTGCCCGACCACTGACCACTGTCCACCCACTGACCACTGACCGCTGCCCGACCACTGACCACTGCCCGACCACTGACCACTGCCCGCCCACTGACCACTGCCCGACCACTGACCACTGCCCGACCACTGACCACTGCCCGACCACTGACCACTGCCCGACCACTGACCACTGCCCACCCACTGACCACTGTCTGACCACGGACCACTGCCCGACCACTGCCCGACCACTGACCACTGCTCGACCACTGACCACTGCCCGACCACTGACCACTGTCTGACCACTGACCACTGCCCGACCACTGACCACTGCTCGACCACTGACCACTGACCACTGTCTGACCACTGACCACTGCCCGCCCACTGACCACTGACCACTGACCACTGCCCGACCACTGACCACTGCCCGCCCACTGACCACTGTCCGACCACTGACCACTAACACCCACTGACCACTGCCCGCCCACTGACCACTGCCCGACCACTGACCACTGTCTGACCACTGACCACTGCTCGATCACTGACCACTGCACGACCACTGACCACTGACCACTGCTCGCCAACTGACCACTGACCACTGACTGACCACTGACCGACCACTGACCACTGCCCGCCCACTGACCACTGACCACTGCCCGACCACTGACCACTGCCCAACCACTGACCACTGCCCGACCACTGACCACTGCCCGCCCACTGACCACTGCTCGACCACTGACCACTGCCCGACCACTGACCACTGTCTGACCACTGACCACTGCCCGACCACTGGCCACAGCCTGACCACTAACCACTGCCCGCCCACTGACCACTGCCCGCCCACTGACCACTGCCCGACCACTGACCACTGCCCGACCACTGACCACTGCCCGCCCACTGACCACTGCCCACCCAGTGACCACTGACCACTGACCACTGACCACTGCCCGACCACTGACCACTGCCCGACCACTGACCACTGCCCGACCACTGACCACAGCCTGACCACCAACCACTGCCCGCCCACTGACCACTGCCCGCCCACTGACCACTGCCCGACCACTGACCACTGCCCGCCCACTGACCACTGCCCACCCAGTGACCACTGACCACTGACCACTGACCACTGACCACTGACCACTGACCACTGCCCGACCACTGACCACTGCCCGACCACTGACCACTGCCCGACCACTGACCACAGCCTGACCACTAACCACTGCCCGTCCACTGACCACTGCCCGCCCACTGACCACTGCCCGACCACTGACCACTGCCCGCCCACTGACCACTGCCCGACCACTGACCACTGTCTGACCACTGACCACTGCCCGACCACTGACCACTGCCTGACCACTGACCACTGACCACTGCCCACCCACTGACCACTGACCACTGCCCGCCCACTGACCACTGACCACTGCCCGCCCACTGACCACTGCCCGACCACTGACCACTGCCCGCCCACTGACCACTGCCCGCCCACTGACCACTGCCCGACCACTGACCACTGCCCACCCACTGACCACTGACCACTGACCACTGCCCGCCCACTGACCACTGCCTGACCACTGACCACTGCTCGACCACTGACCACTGACCACTGCCCGACCACTGACCACTGTCTGACCACTAACCACTGCCCGACCACTGACCACTGATCGACCACTGACCACTGACCACTGTCTGACCACTGACCACTGCCCGCCCACTGACCACTGCCCGCCCACTGACCACTGCCCGACCACTGACCACTGCCCGCCCACTGACCACTCCCCGACCACTGACCACTCCCCGACCACTGACCACTGCCCGACCACTGACCACTGCCCGCCCACTGACCACAGCCTGACCACTGACCACTGCCCGACAACTGACCACAGCCCGACCACTGACCACTGCCCGACCACTGACCAGTGCCCACCCACTGACCACTGACCGCTGCCCGACCACTGACCACTGCCCGACCACTGACCACTGCCCGCCCACTGACCACTGCCCGACCACTGACCACTGCCCGACCACTGACCACTGCCCGACCACTGACCACTGCCCGACCACTGACCACTGCCCACCCACTGACCAATGTCTGACCACGGACCACTGCCCGACCACTGACCACTGCCCGACCACTGACCACTGCTCGACCACTGACCACTGCCCGACCACTGACCAATGTCTGACCACTGACCACTGCCCGACCACTGACCACTGCTCGACCACTGACCACTGACCACTGTCTGACCACTGACCACTGCCCGCCCACTGACCACTGAGCACTGACCACTGCCCGACCACTGACCACTGCCCGCCCACTGACCACTGTCCGACCATTGACCACTAACACCCACTGACCACTGCCCGCCCACTGACCACTGCCCGACCACTGACCACTGTCTGACCACTGACCACTGCTCGATCACTGACCACTGCCCGACCACTGACCACTGCTCGCCAACTGACCACTGACCACTGACCGACCACTGACCACTGCCCGCCCACTGACCACTGCCCGACCACTGACCACTGACCACTGCCCAACCACTGACCACTGCCCGACCACTGACCACTGCCCGCCCACTGACCACTGCTCGACCACTGACCACTGCCCGACCACTGACCACTGTCTGACCACTGACCACTGCCCGACCACTGGCCACAGCCTGACCACTAACCACTGCCCGCCCACTGACCACTGCCCGCCCACTGACCACTGCCCGACCACTGACCACTGCCCGACCACTGACCACTACCCGCCCACTGACCACTGCCCACCCAGTGACCACTGACCACTGACCACTGACCACTGCCCGACCACTGACCACTGCCCGACCACTGACCACAGCCTGACCACTAACCACTGCCCGCCCACTGACCACTGCCCGCCCACTGACCACTGCCCGACCACTGACCACTGCCCGCCCACTGACCACTGCCCACCCAGTGACCACTGACCACTGACCACTGACCACTGACCACTGCCCGACCACTGACCACTGCCCGACCACTAACCACTGCCCGACCACTGACCACAGCCTGGCCACTAACCACTGCCCGCCCACTGACCACTGCCCGCCCACTGACCACTGCCCGACCACTGACCACTGCCCGCCCACTGACCACTGCCCGACCACTGACCACTGTCTGACCACTGACCACTGCCCGACCACTGACCACTGCCTGACCACTGACCACTGCCCGACCACTGACAACTGCCCACCCACTGACCACTGACCACTGCCCGCCCACTGACCACTGACCACTGCCCGCCCACTGACCACTGCCCGACCACTGACCACTGCCCGACCACTGACCATTGCCCGCCCACTGACCACTGCCTGACCACTGACCACTGCCCGACCACTGACCACTGCCCGACCACTGACCACTGCCCACCCACTGACCACTGCCCGCCCACTGACCACTGCCTGACCACTGACCACAGCCTGACCACTAACCACTGCCCGCCCACTGACCACTGCCCGCCCACTGACCACTGCCCGACCACTGACCACTGCCCGCCCACTGACCACTGCCCGCCCACTGACCACTGTCTGACCACTGACCACTGCCCGACCACTGACCACTGCCTGACCACTGACCACTGCCCGACCACTGACCACTGCCCACCCACTGACCACTGACCACTGCCCGCCCACTGACCACTGACCACTGCCCGCCCACTGACCACTGCCCGACCACTGACCACTGCCCGACCACTGACCACTGCCCGCCCACTGACCACTGCCTGACCACTGACCACTGCCCGCCCACTGACCACTGCCCGACCACTGACCACTGCCCACCCACTGACCACTGACCACTGACCACTGCCCGCCCACTGACCACTGCCTGACCACTGACCACAGCCTGACCACTGACCACAGCCTGACCACTAACCACAGCCTGACCACTAACCACTGACCACTGGCCGCCCACTGACCACTGCCTGACCACTAACCACTGCCCGCCAACTGACCACTGTCCGACCACTGACCACTGCCCGACCACTGACCACTGCCCGCCCACTGACCACTGCCCGACCACTGACCACTGACCACTGCCCGCCCACTAACCACTAACACCCACTCAACCCACCCTGTCCTGCCGGCCGGGCGGGCGGCCGGCCGGCCCGGCGGCGGGCGGTGGCAGTGGTAACCTGGTAAATGACCCAGCCCGTGCCGGGCCGGCTTGGTAAATGAGACGTCTCCCGGCAGGTAATGGGGTCATGCGCCGGCGGCGGGGCGGGCCGGGTGGCGGCGGCGGGGCGGGCGGCGGGGAGGGCTGGGTGGCGGCGGACGGGTGGGTTGACTCAGCAGGGGGCCGACAGAGGACTAGGATCGCTGGACGGGGAGGGCGGAGGGGAGAGGCCAGCCCCAGGGATGGGTGAAGTACTACACAGGAGGACCAGGGATGCATTAGCTAAGGCTGTGCAATGTATAAAGCGTGAACTGTACGGGAAGAGGACTAGGGATTACTTAACTAAGGCTGTGTAATGTATATAGCGTGAACTGTACGGGAAGAGGACTAGGGATTAATTAACTAAGGCTGTGTAATGTATATAGCGTGAACTGTACGGGAAGAGGACTAGGGATTAATTAACTAAGGCTGTGTAATGTATATAGCGTGAACTGTACGGGAAGAGGACTAGGGATTAATTAACTAAGGCTGTGTAATGTATATAGCGTGAACTGTACGGGAAGAGGACCAGGGATTAATTAACTAAGGCTGTGCAATGTATGTAGCGTGAACTGTACGGGAAGAGGACTAGGGATTAATTAACTAAGGCTGTGTAATGTATATAGCGTGAACTGTACGGGAAGAGGACTAGGGATTAATTAACTAAGGCTGTGTAATGTATATAGCGTGAACTGTACGGGAAGAGGACTAGGGATTAATTAACTAAGGCTGTGTAATGTATATAGCGTGAACTGTACGGGAAGAGGACTAGGGATTAATTAACTAAGGCTGTGCAATGTATATAGCGTGAACTGTACGGGAAGAGGACTAGGGATTAATTAACTAAGGCTGTGTAATGTATATAGCGTGAACTGTACGGGAAGAGGACTAGGGATTAATTAACTAAGGCTGTGTAATGTATATAGCGTGAACTGTACGGGAAGAGGACTAGGGATTAATTAACTAAGGCTGTGTAATGTATATAGCGTGAACTGTACGGGAAGAGGACTAGGGATTAATTAACTAAGGCTGTGTAATGTATATAGCGTGAACTGTACGGGAAGAGGACTAGGGATTAATTAACTAAGGCTGTGTAATGTATATAGCGTGAACTGTACGGGAAGAGGACTAGGGATTAATTAACTAAGGCTGTGTAATGTATATAGCGTGAACTGTACGGGAAGAGGACTAGGGATTAATTAACTAAGGCTGTGTAATGTATATAGCGTGAACTGTACGGGAAGAGGACTAGGAATTAATTAACTAAGGCTGTGTAATGTATATAGCGTGAACTGTACGGGAAGAGGACTAGGGATTAATTAACTAAGGCTGTGTAATGTATATAGCGTGAACTGTACGGGAAGAGGACTAGGGATTAATTAACTAAGGCTGTGCAATGTATATAGCGTGAACTGTACGGGAAGAGGACCAGGGATTAATTAACTAAGGCTGTGCAATGTATATATCGTGAACTGTACGGGAAGAGGACCAGGGATTAATTAACTAAGGCTGTGCAATGTATATAGCGTGAACTGTACGGGAAGAGGACTAGGGATTAATTAACTAAGGCTGTGTAATGTATATAGCGTGAACTGTACGGGAAGAGGGCCAGGGATTAAGTAACTAAAGCTGTGCAATGCATGTGTAGAGGCTAAACAGCCTGGCAAGGGAAACAAGGATGGCTGAAATCGGCAGAAGACAGACGAGGGATCAGGGATGGTTTGACTGGGCAGGAGGGCTGAGAGAGGATCAAGGGACGGCTGGACTGGGCAAGAGGACCAGGGTTCGCTGGCCCTTATCCCAGTGGATCTCCCTCACTGCACCTCGGCAGGAAAGAGTAAAAGGCGCCGACCCCGCTAATGGCAGACGGGCTCTATATTCAGTTTAGCGCTCTGACGCCAGACGGAGCCCCAGGACCACGTTAATGAAATGATCGAAATGATTTGAATATATGTTAATTTTGATAATACAACTAGGGTCACAGACAAGGCGAATGTCGCATTCGACCACTGGGCCCGGCGAGGTGTAGTATACGTCTTGATAGAGCTATGGTCTCCCTTCTGCTAGACTTTGTGCAGTATTGCCAGGGGCGTCGCTACCGGAGGTCCGGATGTCCCGGACCCACCCTCCCTCCCACTTTTGAGCGGGCGCCGAAGGCGCCCCCTCAAACAGTGGGTCTGTTCTGGGTTTTGAGAGGGCGCCGGAGGCGCCACCTAAAACAAATAACTCACAAAAATAAAACCAAGAAAAAACTATAAAAACACTAAAAAATGCCCCGCCAGTATATGTGTGTGTGCCCCTATGCCAGTGAAGGCCTAAGCCAGTGCCGTACGGAGTATACGGTTATTCAGGGCATGACCTGGTCCTTTGGACCCGAGGCGCCCATACAAAGCTGGCGCCCCTCCGATCAGTGACGGCGTCCATCCGGCCAGTGATGGCGCCACTCCGGCCAGTGCGGGCGCCCCCTGCCATAGACGGCGCCTCTCCGGCCCGTGACGGCGCCCTCTCCGGCCATTAAAGGCGCCCCTCCAGCCAGTGACGGCGCCCCTCCGACCAGTGACGGCGCCCTCTCCAGCCATTAAAGGCGCCCCTCCAGCCAGTGACGGCGCCCCTCCGGCTAGTGACGGCGCCCCTCGGGCTAGTGATGGCGCCCCTCCGGCTTGTGACGGCGCCCCTCCGGCCAGCGATGGCGTCCCTCCGGCTAGTGACGCGCCCCTCGGGCTAGTGATGGCGCCCCACAAAATGTGAAAGTACGACGAACACGTGCGGAAGGAGAGGCGCCCCCCCCCCCCTGCACAATTTTCGCCAATATTGGTGGCGCCTCTGTCGATCGGGTGGCGCCCCTCAAGGCAATGCCTGGCCCTTTGTGCATTTCTTCGCACGCCACTGGCCCAAGCTCATGTGCGCCGCTCTACCAAAATGTGGCGCGCCTTTTATTACAGTTGCGATGGCGGCAAGATGTCTTCCGAGGGCGGCATGGTGCCTTCTAAGAGCGGCATAATACGCCCTAAGGACGGCAGAATGCCTTCCGAGGGCGGCAAGACGTCTTCTGATGGCGGCAAAATGCCTTCCGAGGGCGGGATGATGCCTACCAAGGGCGGCAAAATGCTTTCCGAAGGCGGCAATATGTCTTCCGAGGAGGGCGGCATGATGCCTTCCAAGGGCGTTGTAATGCGTTCTGAGTGCGGCAAAATGCCTTCTGAGGGCGGAAAGATGTCTTCCGAGAGCGGATGGTACCTTTAAAGGGCGGCATAATGCACTCTGAGGGAGGCATAATACCCTTCAAGGGCGGCAAGACGTCTTCTGAGGGCGGCATAATGCGCTCTGAGGGCGGTAAAATGTTTTCCGAGAGTGGCAAGATGCCTTCCGAGGGCGGCATGATGCCTTACATGGGCGGCATAATGCGCTCTGGTTGCGTAAAAATGCCTTCCCAGGGCTGCAAGATGTCTTGCAAGGGCGGCATGATGCCTTCCAAGAGTGACAAGATGTCTTCCGAGGCCTTCCAAGGGCGGCATAATGCGCTCTGATGGCGGCATAAATGGCGGCATAATGCGCTCTGCATAAATCGCTCTGGCAAAATGCCTTCCGAAGGCGGCAAGATGTCTTCCAAGGGAGCCATGAATCACGATGCTTTCCGAGGGTGGTATAATGCGCTGTCAGGGCAGAAAGATGCCTTCCGAGGACGGCATGATGCCTTTCGAGGGCGGCAAGATGTCTTGCGAGGGCGGCATGATGCCTTCCGACTGCACGGGTGGAGTTTCCTATTGAAATGGTCGGGCTCCTGCCCACCAACTTCCCGCTTTGCCCCACCAACTTTTGTCAGATGTAAACGGTCCCTGGCGTTAAAATGACAATTTGTGCACTTCAAACATGCAAAACAACCAGGCAATGTGATAGTTTGCCCCACCAACTTGTATCTTAAAAGCTCCACCCAAAATTCCGAGGGGACGAGATACCTTCCGATGGCGGGATAATGCGTTGTGAGTCGTGACTGTGCAGGCGGCGCCCCTGCATGCATCGCGCAGGGGGAGGGGGGCTGCGAGTGCAGGTGTCGCCTGTCGAGTCGTGAGTGCCGGCGGCACCCCTTTGGATCGGAAATGAGGCCCCTTTTGGAATGGAGATGACGACCCCAACAACCGTGTCCTCCCATTCCCGAAATGTGTAATTTCTGGTTGTGCGCCTGGGCCGGTCCCTTTGATTATAATTCACCACTGCACCCGTCATGATGCACCGAAGCGATGGGTACCACTTTAATGTCTGTGCGATTTGCCGTTTGCAAGTTATTGGTTGATATTTCCTTTCCTTCCTTGGCAAACTTTCCTTTAATTATTTTCTTCATTGTGAAATCTGTTTACGGCAGCGCAGTTGCCATAGCAGAAGACCGACATAAACCGCGATGTTTTGTTTTACGTCGCGTGATTTTGAGTTCAGACCTCACAGGCAGTCATGAATATGTGCAATGTCAATGTGCAATGTGCAACCCTTGCATAAGCGTGCGGCTGTGCAGGCGTATGTTTGTAGTTGTCAAAGTTGTAATTGCCCGCTGCGTAACGTCGACATTTATATTCGATATTTCGTCTTGATTCGTCGATATCTATATATGCATGGTTCACCACTTCACCTCTTTTTATGTGAGAGAGGAACCGGAAAATTAAGTAAGTACAATCAGGGGCGGATCCAGGGGGAAAGGGGCCACGCCCCCTCCAAATTCCTGAAACCATGATTTGTCCCCCCCCCCCAAAAAAGGTCGTCGGACGTATATACCTACAGTTGCAGATGAACTGACGACGTGCTCCGCCCCGTCACCCTTTGTATCGCTCTGAGGGCCTGACGGCCTGCTACCCTCCCCCTTAACATTTAATACGCCACTGGATTCGCTCCCCTCCCCCAAACCCACGGCTAGATCCGCCCTGAGTGAAATCCAGCAAGTTCATGGGGTTTGCGCCCCCTCTAGGCCGGGCGCCCCCCTCTGAGTAGGGCGCCCCCCTGGCAGTGGACCCTCCACTTTTGAGAAGGTAGCGACACCACTGGGTATTGCTTAACTAAACCTACAGTTAGTAACCTAGCCAACCAACACTCCAGGCGATTCCAGGTGATCCTGCCTCACGTCGACTTTTCGCCTCGCCATCAAAAGCTCCGCCCATTCCAGCGGCTCTACCACCCATAAACCATCCTCTCTCCGAAATCCATAGGCTTATTTTGATCCTCCATCCCTCCGACACTCCGTATATCGCCCACCACATCAATTCACATAACGACGAACCCATAACAAATACACAGCCGGCCGTGGGATACCCGGGCCATCGGCCCCGCTTTGACAGGTCCAAAGCACGTCGATGACTCACTTGTTAGAGCGCGTAACCCGGATCGTAAATCATAATACAATGCTAATGGGCCGATACCCACGAGCATTCCGAGCCGGTCCCGGAGATCCGAGAGGAATTGGTTTTCGGTGCGGGTCGGAGCGTGGGTGGGCTGTGGTTCCTGGGGGGCGGCTCACGGGGTGGGATCAAATACATTCAGACTGGATATCAGACTGGATATAAAACTGGATATAAAACTGGATATCAGACTGGATATCATACTGGATATCAGACTGGATATCAGACTGGATATCATACTGGATATCAGACTGGATATCAGACTGGATATCAGACTGGATATCAGACTGGATATCAGACTGGATATCATACTGGATATCAGACTGGATATCAGACTGGATATCATACTGGATATCAGACTGGATATCAGACTGGATATCAGACTGGATATCAGACTGGATATCAGACTGGATATCAGACTGGATATCAGACTGGATATCAGACTGGATATCAGACTGGATATCAGACTGGATATCAGACTGGATATCAGACTGGATATCAGACTGGATATCAGACTGGATATCAGACTGGACATCAGACTGGATATCAGACTGGATATCAGACTGGATATCATACTGGATATCAGACTGGATATCAGACTGGATATCAGACTGGATATCAGACTGGATATCAGACTGGATATCACACTGGATATCAGACACTGGCGGATTCAGGAGCTAAGAAGTTGGCTTTAACCCGCAAGTTACTGGGGGGGGGCTATTTTTCCCTCCCCCCTCCCGTTATTTTGCAATAACTCTTAAACGAACACCGGTATCGTCGCAAAGCTTGCAGTACCTTCTCTCACATCAATTCTACACATGTTGGCAAAAGGAAAATAATGAGGTTATGATAGGTCAACCGGGAATGACGTCAGAGTGACGTCATGTTCTTCGGTTTTGGTTGCAAAATAATGGTTTGCGGAAAACGCTGTCAAAAGTACCATGTTTGAGATACACTCAATTGTCTTAAATCAAATTACTGACAATAGACCGGGCTATCAAACTGCTATCTCTGATTTTTTAGTTGTTTTTTTATTAAAAATTTTGAGAAATCCAAATACATTTTTTTTAACAAAATTTTCAAGAAAAAATCAGAATTATCAAAAAAACGGAATATATGTCATTGAGACGTGTGCGGTGAATATGTGTACCAAATTTGAAGTCGATGTCTTTAAAAATGACTGAGTTATGACCTTTACATGACAAAAATCGACCACCTCTCACAGCATTACTATGCATAAAAAATGCATTTCCATTTTTGCTTTTTACTTCTATTTATATGGAACAAACAATGTTCTAAGGTCATTTTACGCGTTCTAGACGATAAACAACACCATAAACATGTGTTACAACGCCTAATGGCCGTAATCTTCAGTTTGACCTCGTGACCTCGGATGACCTTGACCTGACCCAAGGTCAAAAACAGCTTAGAAAGGTACTTAGAAGTGTCAGACACACGAATCATACCGATTTATGGACAGCTTATGCGTTTAATATCACAATTGTGCGCGACAATTCCATCCATCGAGACCTTTTGACACGGTCAAACATTTTGTACTTGACCTGACCTGTGACGTCATCGGTGACCCCGAGGTCAACAATATTATGTTTCCCTCGACAAATTTTCCAGAGCTATCGAATTCCGTTTGAATTTTTACATTCGGTCCAGTAGTTCCGGAGATTCGAGGGGGGGGGGGGGCAAAAAATAGCCCCCCCCCCCCCCCCCCCCAGTAAGTCGCCTTATGAAATATACCCCAGCAACTCGCGGGTTAAGGACGGGGCAAATCCTAGTGCCTGATAAATTCTCAAAGCCTCGTCAGATTTCACTTTAGAGTACATTCAGAACTGTGTATAACTGTTTACTGTTAACTGAACTGTTTATACTTGTCAGCAAAAGTGTCAATATTTGGCGAATTTCCGTCTGTGTAGGTGTCATGACCCCGATAGTCCTGAATCCGGCACTGCTAAAAGGGTCGAGAGGCTCATTGCTGCGAGTTTAATGTACGGCATCCGCACCGCTGGAGTTCGCCGCAGCCATTGCATCACGTTCTAAAACGACTTGTGTCTGAGATCGGGTATTTCGTCAGATTTCGTTGACGTCAACTTACAATATCCATGCCTAGAACCCAGATGACGGCATTTGGTAGGACAAGGCCCCAGGGCACACATACAGCACTATAGCACCCACATGACGTCATATACATTTCTCCCGGCTGGCATGACGTCATGCATTGCTCCCGGCTGGCATGACGTCATACATTACTCCCGGCCGCCATGCGGCATTGCTGGCATCAGCGTCCTGGGCTACTGTTCCTGGAAGGCTACTGATCCTGTTCCGGAACATCGAAAAATCATAGCTAGAAACTAAAAACATCCCTTTGTAACACTGCGAAGTCAGGCATGCTGTTGTTAACACACGTCGGATTACGACCATGGAACAGGTGCATTATGTTGTATAATTGTACAGGATGTGGCATGGTATTGTGACCCGGATTAAACCGATTCCAACTGACACCGTCAATGGTATTATGTCTCGTGGAACACCCGACGACTGCCGCTGTTATCCTGAGCCGATAGGCAGCATTAAACAGTTGCTGCTCTGCTACCCTGTGCCTACCCTAGTGCTATGATGTGCCTTGTTACCCTGTGCCTACCCTGAGGCTTTTCTATGCCCTCGGGCGAGAGTGAGTGCCGACAGCGCAGTCGGCTGATTCAGAGACCTCTAATGCCTGTGATTGGGTTAACTGATGGCCCATTGAGGCGGCCTGCACTGCTTCTGATGATGGTCCATTGAGCTCCACTGCTTCTGCTGATGGTCCATTGAGGTCCACTGCTTCTGTTGATGCTCCATTGAGGTCCACTCCTTCTGCTGATGGTCCATTGAGGTCCACTGCTTCTGCTGACGGTCCATTGAGGTCCACTGCTTCTGTTGATGGTCCATTGAGGTCCACTGCTTCTGATGATGATCCATTGAGGTCCATTGCTTCTGCTGATGGTCCATTGAGGTCCACTGCTTCTGCTGATGGTCCATTGAGGTCCACTGCTTCTGATGATGGTCCATTGAGGTCCATTGCTTCTGCTGATGGTCCATTGAGGTCCACTGCTTCTGCTGATGGTCCATTGAGGTCCACTCCTTCTGCTGATGGTCCATTGAGGTCCACTGCTTCTGTTGATGCTCCATTGAGGTCCACTGCCTCTGCTGATGGTCCATTGAGGTTCACTGCTTCTGCTGATGGTCCATTGAGGTCCACTGCTTCTGCTGATGGTCCATTGAGGTCCACTCCTTCTGCTGATGGTCCATTGAGGTCCACTGCTTCTGCTGACGGTCCATTGAGGTCCACTGCTTCTGCTGATGGTCCATTGAGGTCCACTGCTTCTGCTGATGGTCCATTGAGGTCCACTGCTTCTGCTGATGGTCCATTGAGGTCCACTGCTTCTGATGATGGTCCATTGAGGTCCACTGCTTCTGCTGATGGTCCATTGAGGTCCACTGCTTCTGCTGACGGTCCATTGAGGTCCACTGCTTCTGCTGATGGTCCATTGAGGTCCACTGCTTCTGCTGATGGTCCATTGAGGTCCACTGCTTCTGCTGATGGTCCATTGAGGTTCACTGCCTCTGATGATGGTCCATTGAGGTTCACTGCTTCTGCTGATGGTCCATTGAGGTCCACTGCTTCTGTTGATGGTCCATTGAGGTCTACTGCTTCTGCTGATGGTCCATTGAGGTCCACTGCTTCTGATGATGGTCCATTGAGGTTCACTGCTTCTGCTGATGGTCCATTGAGGTCCACTGCTTCTGGGTCCATTGAGGTCCACTGCCTCTCCTGATGGTTCATTAAGGTCCACTGCTTCTATTGGTGGTCCATTGAGGTTCACTGCTTCTGGGTCCATTGAGGTCCACTGCTTCTCCTGATGGTCCATTGAGGTCCACTGCTTCTGCTGATGGTCCATTGAGGTCCACTGCTTCTGCTGATGGTTCATTGAGGTCCACTGCTTTTGCTGATGGTCCATTGAGGTCCACTGCTTCTGCTGATGGTCCATTGAGGTCCACTGCTTCTGATGATGGTCCATTGAGGTCCACTGCTTCTGCTGATGGTCCATAGAGGTCCACTGCTTCTGCTGATGGTCCATTGAGGTCCACTGCTTCTCCTGATGGTCCATTGAGGTCCACTGCTTCTCCTGATGGTCCATTGAGGTCCACTGCTTCTGCTGATGGTCCATAGAGGTCCACTGCTTCTGCTGATGGTCCATTGAGGTCCACTGCTTCTCCTGATGGTCCATTGAGGTCCACTGCTTCTCCTGATGGTCCATTGAGGTCCACTGCTTCTGATGATGGTCCATTGAGGTCCACTGCTTCTGATGATGGTCCATTGAGGTCCACTGCTTCTGCTGATGGTCCATTGAGGTCCACTGCTTCTGCTGATGGTCCATTGAGGTTCACTGCTTCTGATGATGGTCCATTGAGGTCCACTGCTTCTCCTGATGGTCCATTGAGGTCCACTGCTTCTGCTGATGGTCCATTGAGGTTCACTGCTTCTGCTGATGGTCCATTGAGGTCCACTGCTTCTGGGTCCATTGAGGTCCACTGCTTCTCCTGATGGTCCATTGAGGTCCACTGCTTCTGCTGATGGTCCATTGAGGTCCACTGCTTCTGCTGATGGTCCATTGAGGTTCACTGCTTCTGGGTCCATTGAGGTCCACTGCTTCTCCTGATGGTCCATTGAGGTCCACTGCTTCTGCTGATGGTCCATTGAGGTCCACTGCTTCTGCTGATGGTCCATTGAGGTTCACTGCTTCTGGGTCCATTGAGGTCCACTGCTTCTCCTGATGGTCCATTGAGGTCCACTGCTTCTGCTGATGGTCCATTGAGGTTCACTGCTTCTGCTGATGGTCCATTGAGGTTCACTGCTTCTGATGATGGTCCATTGAGGTCCACTGCTTCTGCTGATGGTCCATTGAGGTTCACTGCTTCTGGGTCCATTGAGGTCCACTGCTTCTCCTGATGGTCCATTGAGGTCCACTGCTTCTGCTGATGGTCCATTGAGGTCCACTGCTTCTCCTGATGGTCCATTGAGGTTCACTGCTTCTGGGTCCATTGAGGTCCACTGCTTCTCCTGATGGTCCATTGAGGTCCACTGCTTCTGCTGATGGTCCATTGAGGTTCACTGCTTCTGCTGATGGTCCATTGAGGTCCACTGCTTCTGGGTCCATTGAGGTCCACTGCTTCTGCTGATGGTCCATTGAGGTTCACTGCTTCTGCTGATGGTCCATTGAGGTCCACTGCCTCTGCTGATGGTCCATTGAGGTCCACTGCTTCTGCTGATGGTCCATTGAGGTCCACTGCTTCTGGGTCCATTGAGGTCCACTGCTTCTGCTGATGGTCCATTGAGGTTCACTGCTTCTGCTGGTGGTCCATTGAGGTCCACTGCTTCTGCTGATGGTCCATTGAGGTCCACTGCTTCTCCTGATGGTCCATTGAGGTTCACTGCTTCTGCTGATGGTCCATTGAGGTCCACTGCTTCTCCTGATGGTCCATTGAGGTTCACTGCTTCTGCTGATGGTCCATTGAGGTTCACTGCTTCTGCTGATGGTCCATTGAGGTCAACTGCTTCTCCTGATGGTCCATTGAGGTTCACTGCTTCTGCTGATGGTCCATTGAGGTCCACTGCTTCTCCTGATGGTCCATTGAGGTCCACTGCTTCTGCTGATGGTCCATTGAGGTTCACTGCTTCTGCTGATGGTCCATTGAGGTCCACTGCTTCTGCTGATGGTCAATTGAGGTCCACTGCTTCTGCTGACGGTCCATTGAGGACCACTGCTTCTGCTGATGGTCCATTGAGGTCCACTGCTTCTCCTGATGGTTCATTGAGGTCCACTGCTTCTGCTGATGGTCCATTGAGGTCCACTGCTTCTGGGTCCATTGAGGTCCACTGCTTCTGCTGATGGTCCATTGAGGTCCACTGCTTCTGCTGATGGTCCATTGAGGTCCACTGCTTCTGCTGATGGTCCATTGAGGTCCACTGCTTCTGCTGATGGTCCATTGAGGTCCACTGCTTCTGCTGATGGTCCATTGAGGTCCACTGCTTCTGCTGATGGTCCATTGAGGTCCACTGCCTCTGCTGATGGTCCATTGAGGTCCACTGCTTCTGGGTCCATTGAGGTCCACTGCTTCTGCTGATGGTCCATTGAGATCCACTGCTTCTGCTGATGGTCCATAGAGGTCCACTGCCTCTGCTGATGGTCCATTGAGGTCCACTGCTTCTGGGTCCATTGAGGTTCACTGCTTCTGGGTCCATTGAGGTCCACTGCTTCTGATGATGGTCCATTGAGGTCCACTGCTTCTGCTGATGGTCCATTGAGGTTCACTGCTTCTGCTGATGGTCCATTGAGGTTCACTGCTTCTGATGATGGGCCATTGAGGTCCACTGCTTCTCCTGATGGTCCATTGAGGTCCACTCCTTCTGCTGATGGTCCATTGAGGTCCACTGCTTCTGCTGATGGTCCATTGAGGTTCACTGCTTCTGATGATGGTCCATTGAGGTCCATTGCTTCTGCTGATGGTCCATTGAGGTCCACTGCTTCTGCTGATGGTCCATTGAGGTTCACTGCTTCTGATGATGGTCCATTGAGGTCCACTGCTTCTCCTGATGGTCCATTGAGGTCCACTGCTTCTGATGATGGTCCATTGAGGTCCACTGCTTCTGCTGATGGTCCATTGAGGTCCACTGCTTCTGATGATGGTCCATTGAGGTCCACTGCTTCTGTTGATGGTCCATTGAGGTCCACTGCTTCTTCTGATGGTCCATTGAGGTCCACTGCTTCTGTTGATGGTCCATTGAGGTTCACTGCTTCTGGGTCCATTGAGGTCCACTGCTTCTGCTGATGGTCCATTGAGGTCCACTGCTTCTACTGATGGTCCATTGAGGTCCACTGCTTCTGCTGATGGTCCATTGAGGTCCACTGCTTCTGCTGATGGTCCATTGAGGACCACTGCTTCTGATGATGGTCCATTGAGGTCCATTGCTTCTGCTGATGGTCTATTGAGGTCCACTGCTTCTCCTGATGGTCCATTGAGGTCCACTGCTTCTGCTGATGGTCCATTGAGGTCCACTGCCTCTCCTGATTGTCCATTGAGGTCCACTGCTTCTGCTAATGGTCCATTGAGGTCCACTGCTTCTGCTGATGGTCCATTGAGGTCCACTGCTTCTGCTGATGGTCCATTGAGGTTCACTGCTTCTGCTGATGGTCCATTGAGGTCCACTGCTTCTGCTGATGGTCCATTGAGGTCCACTACTTCTGCTGATGGTCCATTGAGGTCTACTGCTTCTGCTGATGGTCCATTGAGGTCCACTGCCTCTGCTGATGGTCCATTGAGGTCCACTGCTTCTGCTGATGGTCCATTGAGGTCCACTGCCTCTGCTGATGGTCCATTGAGGTCCACTGCTTCTGCTGATGGTCCATTGAGGTCCACTGCCTCTGCTGATGGTCCATTGAGGACCACTGCTTCTGCTGATTGTCCATTGAGGTCCACTGCTTCTGCTGACGTTGCCGCGTTCTGAGTATTCCGCACTAAACGCAGCAGCAAAGTCTGCAGGCTTCAGTGCGGGCATAGAGGAAGGCAGGAGATGAGAAGAAAGGAGGTTAGGCTTTGTGAAGAAGGCATTGGATGAGGTGGATGGAATCTAGGCTTTGTGAGGAAGGCAGAAGAAGAAATGGAGGGAGGGCTAGGCTTTGTGAGGTAATATAGGAAATGTCACAGCGAGATCGCCAAACTTCCAATTAACCTTCAACGACCCAGGGCAAAGCCGCAATCAACAATAGCGAGCCATAGCAGGTCGCAGCGGATTGCAGTGTATGTGTAGGGGTAGTGAATTTGGATGGGTTCGTGTTAAAATGGTTTTGTATCAGAATCTTTACTTGCTAGGATGGTAAGTGTATATATTTATTCGACATGATTAAATTCATGTCACAATTTTGCGCTTAGTAACGTGAAAAAGTACAATGCAAAATAGACATATTCCTGCTATCATTCTTATATTATCAGTCCCATTCTGTTTGCCGCATCTTCGCGTAGATATAACACCAATACACAAGAAGTGCCGACGCACGGTGGCCACTGTCAGCATCAGTGTCAGCACAGCACGACCAGGGATGCATCCCCCTGCTCCCCCGCCGGTCCTCGTTTCGTCCCGCCGGTCCTCGTTTCGTCCCGCCGGTCCTCGTTTCGTCCCGCCAGTCCTCGTTTCGTTCCGCCGGTCCTCGTTTCGTCCCAACAGTCCTCGTTGTGTCGCGCGCGCGCGCGTGTGTGTGTGTGTGTGTGTGTTTTGTCACAATGCTCCGTTTGAGGGGTCGTTCGTCCTCTGATGTATTGCCAGTTGATTGCGCGATTGTGCTCGGGAACGCAGTGCGAGACGGCACAACAGTACAGTCACAGTCACAACAGTGGAGCTCCTTTATCACAGAGCAGTAAGAGCTGCGTACTAGCAACAGATAAAAATAGCACGGCAGGATTTGCATACAAGGGTGTGTTTTTGTGTTTGTCGAATTTGTCGGTGATATGTATTTGTCTGAGACATGTGAATGGTTGTTTGTTGATATGAATATGGTCTTATGAGTCACTACAATTGCATGCGTCTCATCCCCTCCCGGTAAGCGGGAGTATGCCGAGCCTACCCTCTGTCTGGTGTCCTCACGAACGTAGCCTCATTTCTGTGATATTCGCTCAGATCTGCCGCAGGCGCTTACCTGGAACAAAGACAGCGAAAATAGTCAGCCACAGCCACAATCACAGTCACAGTCAAATCCACAGTAAAATGCAGTCAGTCACAGTCACAGTCACAGTCAGTCACAGTCACAGTCACAGCGAGTCCAGTGGCCTATGATGACGGCACGTCCTCCCACTTGTAAGGCCTCGTTACTAGCTACGCTTGGATGTCACGGAAACAAAGTCCAAGTGCAATGGGCACGCTAAGAAACGGTCGCAGATGAATCAGAAATAAAGACATAATGATACACTTGAATGCCAACACATATTTACGGGGATGGATGTGTGCAGGCATGGCATGAAAGAGATAATAAGGAAGGACGGAAGCAAGATGGAAGGAGATAAGGAAGGAGGCAGATAAATGTTTTAAATGGGAATGACACAGAAAAGAAGAGAAGAAACTGAGGGACCGTAGAAGAAAGAGAGACAGAGAGAGCGAGAGCAAGAGCGAGAGAGCGAGAGAGCGAGAGAGCGCGAGAGCGAGAGAGAGGGAGAGAGGGAGAGCGAGAGAGTGAGAGAGCGAGAGAGCGAGAGAGCGAGAGAGCGAGAGAGCGAGAGAGCGAGAGAGCGAGAGAGCGGGAGAGCGAGAGAGCGAGAGAGAGAGAGTGAGAGAGTGAGAGAGCGCGCGAGAGAGAGAGCGAGAGCGAGCGAGAGAGCGAGAGAGAGCGAGATAGAGCGAGAGAGTGCGAGAGAGCGATATAGAGCGAGAGAGAACAAGAGAGAGCGAGAGAGAGCGAGAGAGAGCAAGAGAGAGCAAGAGAGAGCGAGAGAGAGCGAGAGAGAGCGAGAGAGAGCGAGAGAAAGAGAGCGAGAGAGAGCGAGAGAGAGAGAGCGAGAGAGAGCGAGAGAGAGCGAGAGAGAGAGAGAGAGAGCGAGAGAGAGCGAGAGAGCGAAAGAGAGCGAGAGAGCGAGAGAGCGAGAGAGCGAGAGAGCGAGAGAGCGAGAGAGCGAGAGAGCGAGAGAGAGCGAGAGCGCGAGAGAGAGGGAGAGGGAGAGAGAGAGGGTGAGAGAGAGAGCGAGAGAGCGAGAGAGAGAGAGCGAGAGTGATAGAGCGAGAGAGAGGCGAGAGAGCGAGTGAGCGAGTGAGCGAGTGAGCGAGAGAGCGAGAGAGCGAGAGAGTGAGAGAGCGAGAGAGCGAGATAGCGAGAGAGCGAGAGAGCGAGAGAGCGAGAGAGCGAGAGAGCGAGAGAGCGAGAGAGCGAGTGATAGAGCGAGAGAGAGAGAGAGCGCGCGAGAGAGAGGGAGAGAGAGCGAGAGAGCGAGTGAGCTAGAGAGCTAGAGAGCGAGGGAGAGGAAGAGAGGAGATAAGGAGCGAGGGAGAGGAAGAGAGGAGATAAGGAGCGAGAGAGAGCGAGTGAGCGAGTGAGCTAGAGAGCGAGGGAGAGGAAGAGAGGAGATAAGGAGCGATCTCGTGGGAGGGAAGTCGGAGAACAAACATCACTGATCACCTATTACGGCCCTCCAATCGACATTTGGTCGACGACAAACTGTAATTTGCACAATTCACACCCGCCCCAGGTTAGCATTAGGTCATTACGAACAAATTATGGAGTCTCGAAAGATGATGAGCAAATTCAGCGGAACGTTCGACAAATCTCCACACCACGAACGGAACAGAATCTCATCTCCATTCGCGCCTAATAGTGATTCAGGAAGAATTTCTGCGGTCGCATTTCGTGTCTTTATGTTTTCAGACGTGAATAATAATTGTGAGGACCAGACCAGGGCACGCCAGGGCAAACTATGTTGTGTAAGATCAGCTGAGGGAAAGTCAGGCCGGGTCATGTCAGGCTATGCAAAGTCAGGTCAGGTCAGGTCAGGCGAGGTCAGGCCAGGTTAGATCAGGTTGTCGTATAAGGTCAGGTCAGGCGAGGTCAGGCCAGGTTAGATCAGGTTGTCGTACAAGGTCAGGTCAGGCGAGGTCAGGTCAGGTTAGATCAGGTTGTCGTATAAGGTCAGGTCAGGCGAGGTCAGGCCAGGTTAGATCAGGTTGTCGTACAAGGTCAGGTCAGGCGAGGTCAGGTCAGGTTAGATCAGGTTGTCGTATAAGGTCAGGTCAGGCGAGGTCAGGTCAGGTAAGATCAGGTTGTCGTATAAGGTCAGGTCAGGCGAGGTCAGGTCAGGTTAGATCAGGTTGTCGTATAAGGTCAGGTCAGGCGAGGTCAGGTCAGGTTAGATCAGGTTGTCGTATAAGGTCAGGTCAGGCGAGGTCAGCTCAGGTTAGATCAGGTTGTCGTATAAGGTCAGGTCAGGCGAGGTCAGGTCAGGTTAGATCAGGTTGTCGTATAAGGTCAGGTCAGGCGAGGTCAGGTCAGGTTAGATCAGGTTGTCGTATAAGGTCAGGTCAGGCGAGGTCAGGTCAGGCGAGGTCAGGTCAGGTTAGAGCAGGTTGTCGTATAAGGTCAGGTCAGGCGAGGTCAGGTCAGGTTAGATCAGGTTGTCGTATAAGGTCAGGTCAGGCGAGGTCAGGTCAGGTTAGATCAGGTTGTCGTATAAGGTCAGGTCAGGCGAGGTCAGGTCAGGTTAGATCAGGTTGTCGTATAAGGTCAGGTCAGGCGAGGTCAGGTCAGGTTAGATCAGGTTGTCGTATAAGGTCAGGTCAGGCGAGGTCAGGTCAGGTTAGATCAGGTTGTCGTATAAGGTCAGGTCAGGCGAGGTCAGGTCAGGTTAGATCAGGATGTCGTATAAGGTCAGGTCAGGCGAGGTCAGGTCAGGTTAGATCAGGTTGTCGTATAAGGTCAGGTCAGGCGAGGTCAGGTCAGGTTAGATCAGGTTGTCGTATAAGGTCAGGTCAGGCGAGGTCAGGTCAGGTTAGATCAGGTTGTCGTATAAGGTCAGGTCAGGCGAGGTCAGGTCAGGTTAGATCAGGTTGTCGTATAAGGTCAGTTCAAGCAAGGACAGGCCAGGACACATCAGTTTATCAGTTGATCGACGTTTAAAACGACAATGTCACAACCGTTTAAAATGTCACAACTCACAACAGGTCATGTCCGCCAACCACTATCCCCCAACTTCTGCTCACCACTATCCCTAACTTTCACCCACCACTATCCCTAACTTCCGCCCACCACTATCCCCAATTTTCGCCCACCACTATCCCTAACTTCCGCCCACTACTATCCCTAACTTCTGCCCGTCACTATCCCTAATATCCAACCACCACTATCCCTAACTTCCGCCCACCACTATCCCTATTTTCCGTCCACCACTATCCCTAACTTCCGCCCACCACTATCCCCAATTTTCGCCCACCACTATCCTTAACGACCGTGGGCGGAGACAGCGGCAGAGCAGTGGCGGCGGTGGCGGCCGGGTGGACCCGTGCAGATCTTATCTGCCCGGCACATTATTAATGACGGCGGCACCAGCGCTAAAAAGGCCCGGATTCCGCTCTGTCACCCACAGTAATCGGGTGGAGCGGTCCGCCACGCGCTCAGCGACCGGTTCTTCCCGCTCCCGGCTCCCGGCTCCGTCCCCGTGTGACGTGTCTGGTCTGTGTCTGGTCCTGTCTCTGTTCCCTCCGTCCCGTGTCTGTCCCCGTGTCTGTCCCCGTGTCTGCTCCCGTCTCTGCCCCGTGTCTGGTTCTGTCTCTGTTCCCGTTACTGGCGGATACGGTCCACCCAAAAAGTTGTTTTGGAGTTTAAATTCCGAAATATCTAATCAGATGTCTAAAGGAACGTCAAATGTCACTTCGTTATATTTTATATTAAACAAAATATAAAAATTGTCCACAGCACAATTTCTGAAGATTTTCTTTACAATTAGGGAATGCACTAAATTGCAGCCGACTTCGGTCGCCGAAGGCGAGCCATGGCCCCGAAACCCCACTCTATATCCCTCTCTGCTACCACTCGGCTTCCGTTCCCGTGCTGCTCCTGCTTCCGGTCCAATATCTGTCCCCACCCCTTTCCGTTATGTGTGTGCAGTCGCGCCCTGGTCTGTCCTGTCCACTGGCCCTGGTATGTCCTGTTCACTGTCCCTGGTCTGTCCTGCCCCTGGTCTGTCCTGTCCTCTGTCCCTGGTCTGTCCTGTCCACTGGCCCTGGTCTGCCTACTGTCCACTGTCTCTGGTCTGCCCTGTCCACTGTCCTGGTCTGTCCTGTCCACTGCCCCTGGTCTGTCCTGTCCACTTCACGACAATAATTGTGACGGCAGAGAGCCAAATCCGCCGCAGACAGTAACTCGAAGCAGTTGGACTGTCAAAACACTTGGACAAAACGTCGCTACTGACATGCGAATGCAATGCATCTAGCTTATGCTGGCGAAGAACCCGGCGAGATAAATTCTTGGCGAGATAAGCTTCACCACTGGCGAGCAATTTTCCGTATGGACGTGCGATCCGATTGCGGATGAGCTATGATGGGTCCGACAAATTTGGCCGGCGATGGTCAGGGTGGCGGATCGCAGGCTCCATTTATTGCGGGCTGGGACAGGTGCGTGGGAGCCAGGGGAGCGAGGAGAGGTGGCTGGATGAATGTGGCTACTGGTGTGGTGTGTGGTGTGTGGTGTGTGGTGTGTGGTGTGTGGTGTGTGGTGTGTGGTGTGTGGTGTGTGGTGTGTGGTGTGTGGTGTGTGGTGTGTGGTGTGTGGTGTGTGGTGTGTGGTGTGTGGTGTGTGGTGTGTGGTGTGTGGTGTGTGGTGTGTGGTGTGTGGTGTGTGGTGTGTGGTGTGTGGTGCGTGGTGTGTGGTGCGTGGTGTGTGGTGTGTGGTGTGTGGTGCGTGGTGTGTGGTGTGTGGTGTGTGTGTGTGGTGCGTGGTGCGTGGTGTGTGGTGTGTGGTGTGTGGTGCGTGGTGTGTGGTGTGTGGTGTGTGGTGTGTGTGTGGTGTGTGGTGTGTGGTGTGTGGTGTGTGGTGTGTGGTGGCTGGATGAATGTGGCTACTGATGTGGTGTGTGGTGTGTGGTGTGTGGTGTGTGGTGTGTGGTGTGTGGTGTGTGGTGTGTGGTGTGTGGTGCGTGGTGTGTGGTGTGTGATGTGTGGTGTGTGGTGTGTGGTGTGTGGTGTGTGGTGTGTGGTGTGTGGTGTGTGGTGTGTGGTGTGTGGTGTGTGGTGTGTGGTGTGTGTGTGTGGTGTGTGGTGTGTGGTGTGTGGTGTGTGGTGTGTGGTGTGTGGTGGCTGGATGAATGTGGCTACTGGTGTGGTGTGTGGTGTGTGGTGTGTGGTGTGTGGTGTGTGGTGTGTGGTGTGTGGTGTGTGGTGGCTGGATGAATGTGGCTACTGGTGTAGTGTGTGGTGTGTGGTGTGTGGTGTGTGGTGTGTGGTGTGTGGTGTGTGGTGTGTGGTGTGTGGTGTGTGGTGTGTGGTGTGTGGTGTGTGGTGTGTGGTGTGTGGTGGCTGGATGAATGTGGCTACTGGTGTGGTGTGTGGTGTGTGGTGTGTGGTGTGTGGTGTGCGGTGTGTGGTGTGTGGTGTGTGGTGTGTGGTGTGTGGTGTGTGGTGTGTGGTGTGTGGTGTGTGGTGTGTGGTGTGTGGTGTGTGGTGTGTGGTGTGTGGTGTGTGGTGTGTGGTGTGTGGTGTGTGGTGTGTGGTGTGTGGTGTGTGGTGTGTGGTGTGTGGTGTGTGGTGTGTGGTGTGTGGTGTGTGGTGTGTGGTGTGTGGTGTGTGGTGTGTGGTGTGTGGTGTGTGGTGTGGTGCGTGGTGCGTGGTGCGTGGTGCGTGGTGCGTGGTGCGTGGTGCGTGGTGCGTGGTGCGTGGTGTGTGGTGTGTGGTGTGTGGTGTGTGGTGTGTGGTGTGTGGTGTGTGGTGTGTGGTGTGTGGTGTGTGGTGTGTGGTGTGTGGTGTGTGGTGTGTGGTGTTTGGTGTGTGGTGTGTGGTGTGTGGTGTGTGGTGTGTGGTGTGTGGTGTGTGGTGTGTGGTGTGTGGTGTGTGGTGTGTGGTGTGTGGTGTGTGGTGTGTGGTGTGTGGTGTGTGGTGTGTGGTGTGTGGTGTGTGGTGTGTGGTGTGTGGTGTGTGGTGTGTGGTGTGTGGTGTGTGGTGGGTGGTGCGTGGTGCGTGGTGCGTGGTGCGTGGTGCGTGGTGCGTGGTGCGTGGTGCGTGGTGCGTGGTGCGTGGTGCGTGGTGCGTGGTGCGTGGTGCGTGGTGCGTGGTGTGTGGTGTGTGGTGTGTGGTGTGTGGTGTGTGTGTGTGTGTGTGTGTGTGTGTGTGTGTGTGTGTGTGTGTGTGTGTGTGTGTGTGTGTGTGTGTGTGTGTGTGTGTGTGTGTGTGTGTGTGTGTGTGTGTGTGTGTGTGTGTGTGTGTGTGTGTGTGTGTGTGTGTGTGTGTGTGTGTGTGTGTGTGTGTGTGTGTGTGTGTGTGTGTGTGTGTGTGTGTGTGTGTGTGTGTGTGTGTGTGTGTGTGTGTGTGTGTGTGTGTGTGTGTGTGTGTGTGTGTGTGTGTGTGTGTGTGTGTGTGTGTGTGTGTGTGTGTGTGTGTGTGTGTGTGTGTGTGTGTGTGTGTGTGTGTGTGTGTGTGTGTGTGTGTGTGTGTGTGTGTGTGTGTGTGTGTGTGTGTGTGTGTGTGTGTGTGTGTGTGTGTGTGTGTGTGTGTGTGTGTGTGTGTGTGTGTGTGTGTGTGTGTGTGTGTGTGTGTGTGTGTGTGTGTGTGTGTGTGTGTGTGTGTGTGTGTGTGTGTGTGTGTGTGTGTGTGTGTGTGTGTGTGTGTGTGTGTGTGTGTGTGTGTGTGTGTGTGTGTGTGTGTGTGTGTGTGTGTGTGTGTGTGTGTGTGTGTGTGTGTGTGTGTGTGTGTGTGTGTGTGTGTGTGTGTGTGTGTGTGTGTGTGTGTGTGTGTGTGTGTGTGTGTGTGTGTGTGTGTGTGTGTGTGTGTGTGTGTGTGTGTGTGTGTGTGTGTGTGTGTGTGTGTGTGTGTGTGTGTGTGTGTGTGTGTGTGTGTGTGTGTGTGTGTGTGTGTGTGTGTGTGTGTGTGTGTGTGTGTGTGTGTGTGTGTGTGTGTGTGTGTGTGTGTGTGTGTGTGTGTGTGTGTGTGTGTGTGTGTGTGTGTGTGTGTGTGTGTGGTGTGTGGTGTGTGGTGTGTGGTGTGTGGTGTGTGGTGTGTGGTGTGTGGTGTGTGGTGTGTGGTGTGTGGTGTGTGGTGTGTGGTGTGTGGTGTGTGGTGTGTGGTGTGTGGTATGTGGTGTGTGGTGTGTGGTATGTGGTGTGTGGTGTGTGGTGTGTGGTGTGTGGTGTGTGGTGTGTGGTGTGTGGTGTGTGGTGTGTGGTGTGTGGTGTGTGGTGTATGGTGGGTGGTATGTGGTATGGTGTGATGTGTCGTATGGTGTGATGTGCGATGTGTGGTGCGATGTGTCGTATGGTGTGAAATGTGGTATGGTGTAATGTGTGATATGGTGTGATGCGTGGTATGGTGCAATGTGTGATGTGTGATGTGATGTGCGGTATGGGGTGATGTGCCGTATGGTATGATGTGCGATGTGGTGTGATGTGCGATGTGGTGTGATGTGCGATGTGGTGTGATGTGCGATGTGGTGTGATGTGTGGTATGGTGTGAAGTATGTCATGTTATGATGTGTGATATGGTGTGATGTATGATATGGTATGTGGTATGGTGTGATGTGTGATATGATGTGATGTGTGATTGGGTGTGCTGTGTGGTATGGTGTGATGTGTGGCATGGTGTGATGTGTGGTATGGTGTGATGTGTGGTATTGTGTGATGTGTGGCATGGTGTGATGTGTGATATGGTGTGATGTGCGATGTATGGTGTGATGTGTTGTATGGTGTGATGTGGTATGATGTGATGTGTGATATGGTGTGATGCGTGGTATGGTGTGATGTATGATATGGTATGTGGTATGGTGTGATGTGTGGTATGGTGTGATGTGTGGTATGATGTGATGTGTGATTGGGTGTGTTGTATGGTATGGTGTTATGTGTGGTATGGTGTGATGTATGGTATGGTGTGATGTATGGTATGGTGTTATGTGTGGTATGGTGTGATGTATGGTATGGTGTGATGTATGATATGGTGTGATATGATGTGATGTATGGTATGGTGTGATGTGTGGTATGGTGTGATGTGTGGTATGGTGTGATGTGTGGTATGGTGTGATGTATGATATGGTGTGATATGATGTGATGTATGGTATGGTGTGATGGGTGATGTGATGCGTGGTATGGTGTGATGTATGATATGGTGTGATGTATGATATGGTGTGATGTATGATATGGTGTGATGTGTGGTATGGTGTGATGTATGGTATGGTGTGATGTGTGGTATGGTGTGATGTATGGTATGGTGTGTGGTATGGTGTGATGTATGGTATGGTGTGATGTATGGTATGGTGTGATGTGTGGTATGGTGTGATGTGTGGTATGGTGTGATGTATGATATGGTGTGATGTATGATATGGTGTGATGTATGATATGGTGTGATGTGTGGTATGGTGTGATGTGTGGTATGGTGTGATGTATGGTATGGTGTGTGGTATGGTGTGATGTATGGTATGGTGTGATGTGTGGTATGGTGTGATGTGTGGTCTGTCAACAGCATAACCATGAACATATTTTTTTTGAAGATTTGTTGAAGCCAGGTCTGCAAATATGTTTACAAAAATATAATAACTATCACAAACAGAATGTTGCGAGTGGCGTCATTGTGTGGGAGGACCCAATAAACTAGTTTCCATCAATCGAACAAAACGAACACGAAGTTATCCCCAAAAGCGTCCTGAGCAAGCTGTCTATCCTGCTAACAACAGCATTTATCAACACATATCCTCACCCTAGCTCGACAACCTTGACTGCAACCTCCACACAAACATCCCCCAAACGCCCCTCCAAAGATAGTTCCACCTCGGTTGCAATACCGTTGCGCCTCAGTTGCAATACCGTTCCGCCTCAGTTGCCACACACAAATCACCTGTCTGCAGCGATGCAACAGCGGCGATGCGCGCAGGTCGCGATGTTAGCTGTCTACGGGCCCTCTAAAGGCCGCGATGTTAGCTGTGTTTGCTGACACTTCACAACTCATTACTGCTCGTAGTGAGACATAACTGCTCCTCTCTGATCCCCTCCCGTAACTACCCCTCTCTGATCCCCTCCCGTAACTGCCCCTCTCTGATCTCCTCCCGTAACTGCTCCTCTCTGATCCCCTCCCGTAACTGCCCCTCTCTGATCCCCTCCCGTAACTGCTCCTCTCTGATCCCCTCCCCGTAACTGCTCCTCTCTGATCCCCTCCCGTAACTGCCCCTCTCTGATCCCCTCCCGTAACTGCTCCGCTCTGATCCCCTCCCGTAACTGCCCCTCTCTGATCCCCTCCCGTAACTGCTCCTCTCTGATCCCCTCCCGTAACTGCTCCTCTCTGACCCTTCTCTGATCCCCTCCCGTAACTGCTCCTCTCTGATCCCCTCCCCGTAACTGCTCCTCTCTGATCCCCTCCCGTAACTGCCCTCTCTGATCCCCTCCCGTAACTGCTCCTCTCTGATCCCCTCCCGTAACTGATCCCTCTCTGATCCCCTCCCCGTAACTGCTCCTCTCTGATCCCCTCTCGTAACTGACCCTCTCTGATCCCCTCCCGTAACTGCCCCTCTCTGATCCCCTCCCGTAACTGCCCCTCTCTGATCCCCTCCCGTAACTGATCCCTCTCTGATCCCCTCCCCGTAACTGCTCCTCTCTGATCCCCTCCCGTAACTGCTCCTCTCTGATCCCCTCCCGTAACTGATCCCTCTCTGATCCCCTCCCGTAACTGCTCCTCTCTGACCCCTCTCTGATCCCCTCCCCGTAACTGATCCTCTCTGATCCCCTCCCGTAACTGCCCTTCTCTGATCCCCTCCCGTAACTGCAACTCTCTGATCCCCTCCCGTAACTGCTCCTCTCTGATCCCCTCCCGTAACTGCCCCTCTCTGATCCCCTCCCATAACTGCTCCTCTCTGATCCCCTCCCGTAACTGCCCCTCTCTGATCCCCTCCCCGTAACTGCTCCTCTCTGATCCCCTCTCGTAACTGCTCCTCTCTGATCCCCTCCCGTAACTGCCCCTCTCTGATCCCCTCCCGTGACTGCTCCTCTCTGATCCCCTCCCGTAACTGATCCCTCTCTGATCCCCTCCCGTAACTGCTCCTCTCTGATCCCCTCCCGTAACTGCCCCTCTCTGATCCCCTCCCGTAACTGCTCCTCTCTGATCCCCTCCCATAACTGCTCCTCTCTGATCCCCTCCCGTAACTGCCCCTCTCTGATCCCCTCCCGTAACTGATCCCTCTCTGATCCCCTCCCGTATCTGCTCCCTCTCTGATCCCCTCCCGTAACTGCTCCTCTCTGATCCCCTCCCCGTAACTGCTCCTCTCTGATCCCTCTCTGATCCCCTCCCGTAACTGCCCCTCTCTGATCCCCTCCCGTAACTGCTCCTCTCTGATCCCCTCCCGTAACTGCTCCTCTCTGATCCCTCTCTGATCCCCTCCCGTAACTGCTCCTCTCTGATCCCTCCCGTAACTGCTCCTCTCTGATCCCTCTCTGATCCCCTCCCGTAACTGCTCCTCTCTGATCCCTCCCGTAACTGCTCCTCTCTGATCCCTCTCTGATCCCCTCCCGTAACTGCTCCTCTCTGATCCCCTCCCGTAACTGCTCCTCTCTGATCCCTCTCTGATCCCCTCCCGTAACTGTCCCTCTCTGATCCCCTCCCGTAACTGCTCCTCTCTGATCCCTCCCGTAACTGCTCCTCTCTGATCCCTCTCTGATCCCCTCCCGTAACTGCTCCTCTCTGATCCCTCTCTCATCCCCTCCCGTAACTGTCCCTCTCTGATCCCCTCCCGTAACTGCTCCTCTCTGATCCCTCCCGTAACTGCTCCTCTCTGATCCCTCTCTGATCCCCTCCCGTAACTGCTCCTCTCTGATCCCTCCCGTAACTGCTCCTCTCTGATCCCTCCCGTAACTGCTCCTCTCTGATCTCTCTCTGATCCCCTCCCGTAACTGCCCCTCTCTGATCCCCTCCCGTAACTGCTCCTCTCTGATCCCCTCCCGTAACTGCTCCTCTCTGATCCCCTCCCGTAACTGCCCCTCTCTGATCCCCTCCCGTAACTGCTCCTCTCTGATCCCCTCCCGTAACTGCCCCTCTCTGATCCCCTCCCGTAACTGCTCCTCTCTGATCCCTCTCTGATCCCCTCCCGTAACTGCTCCTCTCTGATCCCCTCCCGTAACTGCCCCTCTCTGATCCCCTCCCGTAACTGCCCCTCTCTGATCCCCTCCCGTAACTGCCCCTCTCTGAAACCCTCCCGTAACTGCTCCTCTTTGATCCCCTCCCGTAACTGTCCCTCTCTGATCCCCTCCCGTAACTGATCCTCTCTGATCCCTCCCGTAACTGCTCCTCTCTGATCCCTCTCTGATCCCCTCCCGTAACTGCCCCTCTCTGATCCCCTCCCGTAACTGTCCCTCTCTGATCCCCTCCCGTAACTGCTCCTCTCTGATCCCTCCCGTAACTGCTCCGCTCTGATCCCTCTCTGATCCCCTCCCGTAACTGCCCCTCTCTGATCCCCTCCCGTAACTGCCCCTCTCTGATCCCCTCCCGTAACTGCTCCTATCTGATCCCCTCCCGTAACTGCCCCTCTCTGATCCCCTCCCGTAACTGCTCCTCTCTGATCCCTCTCTGATCCCCTCCCGTAACTGCTCCTCTCTGATCCCCTCCCGTAACTGCTCCTCTCTGATCCCCTCCCGTAACTGCCCCTCTCTGATCCCCTCCCGTAACTGCCCCTCTCTGATCCCCTCCCGTAACTGCTCCTCTCTGATCCCCTCCCGTAACTGTCCCTCTCTGATCCCCTCCCGTAACTGCCCCTCTCTGATCCCCTCCCGTAACTGCTCCTCTCTGATCCCCTCCCGTAACTGTCCCTCTCTGATCCCCTCCCATAACTGCTCCTCTCTGATCCCCTCCCGTAACTGCTCCTCCCTGATCCCCTCCCGTAACTGCTCCTCTCTGATCCCCTCCCGTAACTGCCCCTCTCTGATCCCTCTCTTATCCCCTCCCGTAACTGCCCCTCTCTGATCCCCTCCCGTAACTGCTCCTCTCTGATCCCCTCCCGTAACTGCCCCTCTCTGATCCCCTCCCGTAACTGCTCCTCTCTGATCCCCTCCCGTAACTGCTCCTCTCTGATCCCCTCCCGTAACTGCTCCTCTCTGATCCCTATCTGATCCCCTCCCGTAACTGCCCCTCTCTGATCCCCTCCCGTAACTGCCCCTCTCTGATCCCCTCCCGTAACTGCTCCTCTCTGGTCCCTATCTGATCCCCTCCCGTAACTGCCCCTCTCTGATCCCCTCCCGTAACTGCCCCTCTCTGATCCCCTCCCGTAACTGCTCCTCTCTGATCCCCTCCCGTAACTGCCCCTCTCTGATCCCCTCCCGTAACTGCTCCTCTCTGATCCCTATCTGATCCCCTCCCGTAACTGCCCCTCTCTGATCCCCTCCCGTAACTGCTCCTCTCTGATCCCCTCCCGTAACTGCTCCTCTTTGATCTCTCTCTGATCCCCTCCCGTAACTGCTCCTCTCTGATCCCCTCCCGTAACTGCTCCTCTCTGATCCCCTCCCGTAACTGCTCCTCTCTGATCCCCTCCCGTAACTGCCCCTCTGATCCCCTCCCGTAACTGCTCCTCTCTGATCCCCTCCCGTAACTGCTCCTCTCTGATCCCCTCCCGTAACTGCTCCTCTCTGATCCCCTCCCGTAACTGTCCCTCTCTGATCCCCTCCCGTAACTGCTCCTCTCTGATCCCTCCCGTAACTGCTCCTCTCTGATCTCTCTCTGATCCCCTCCCGTAACTGCTCCTCTCTGATCCCCTCCCGTAACTGCCCCTCTCTGATCCCCTTCCGTAACTGCTCCTCTCTGATCCCCTCCCGTAACTGCCCCTCTGATCCCCTCCCGTAACTGATCCCTCTCTGATCCCCTCCCGTAACTGCTCCTCTCTGATCCCCTCCCGTAACTGCTCCTCTCTGATCCCTCTCTGATCCCCTCCCGTAACTGCTCCTCTC
>JAXIVJ010006643.1:42500-65638 GCA_036785665.1 Chirona hameri | reverse complement strand
GCACATTACTTCAACATTATCAGCCCAGCCCGTCCAAAGCCCGGTGATATCCTTAAAGTTGAGGCCCGGCCCCGGCCCAGCCCAGGCCCGGCCCGTGACGAACTCTGGGCTCTACCCACTCCAGTGCTGTCCGCGTCAACTGTGCCGGGGTGCATGGGCGTCGCAAACAGGGGGGGGGCAACTTTTTCGGATTTTAATATTACGCCTATGGGCGTCATGCATGGACAGAATCGACCTAAGAGTACCCTACGTCCCCTCAAGTTTCAGAAAGTGGCGCAGTGACTAGTGGCGTCGTCACGGTTTCAAAACTTGTACGAACACACCATGAAATCGATCCTTTCGAGCGGGGAGGGGGGGGGGGGGAGAGGGTAGGGTAGGCGTAGGATGTGATCTTTTGCAGGGGGTCAACAATACGGTGTTTAAAGGAAAACACTCACTTTCATAATGCGATTTTTGGCGCTGAGATAGCAGTTTTGAAGACCATGTCGAGAAATCACTTACTGCATACTCTGGTTGTACAGACTCTCCTGCTGAATATATTAGATGTTTTGTCCTGTCATTCAGCGCTGTGTCAAAATACGTAGCGCTGTGTCGAGAAGCTTCATATGTAAGCATAAAGCATGTGAAAAAGCAGCGTTACTGGACCAGCGAGCGAACCCTTCGCCACTGACAATATTATCTCAGTTGTGTAAGCAATGATGGGATAATCATTACATTTGTACTTACTAATTTTTTTAACAATTATTTTAACCAAGTTCCTAGCTTTGTACAGCTCACTTCTATTCTTATTTCGAAGCATACAATGTAGTGGACCAAGCACCATATCCTCCTGCGACAAAAGCGCTAACTGGAACTCTCAACCTATTCCGAGGGATATAGGGGCCGGGACGAATTTTTCAGAGGCCCGCCGAGGGATTTGAACCCCGGTCCCCGGCACAGAAATCAAATGTCTTACCACTGTGCCAGATTGGTCCCCTGAGTGTGGTATATGAGGTGCCTTGTTCTGGCTGTCCAAAAACGTATGTGGGTGAAAACAGGGAGAGGGGGTTGAGAAACGCCTAAAGGAACATAGAAGTGATGTAAAAAGTATCATAGGACATCGAATGCGATCGTTCTTCACATCGAGAAATGTAATCACTTACCGAAGTGGAGCGAAACGAAGATACTTGAAAAGAACATTAAAAAGCAGACTAGAAAAATTCTGGAGGCAGCGCATATCGTTTCTAGGGACACATTTAACACACGATCAGGATGTATAACTTGGGCAACGCCGGCAGTAAATCTAGCTGTAAGACAGTCGTAGCCAATTGCACGTGTTTTATATTAGGTAAATTTAGAATGTGACGGTTTTGCTGCAATGTGTGTTGTCTTTGTTGTTCTTCATCGCAGTGCAGTGATCAAGGTATTAATATACCGAAAGCTTTGCCATACATCTGCTTTTGGGGTATTCTCATCACTTACTCTATTCCTATGTAACAAGTGAAATTAGGTTACAAACCTGACCCAGTAAGCAACAGGCCAACGTTCCGCACATTTGCCGCTCGTCGGTTCACGGAGACCTGTGACAAAAACATAACGGAGACGCCAAACGTCCTCGTTTGAAGCAGGTTCATTCCTACCTTTGAGTAAAGAAATAACACTTGAATTTCGATGTCCGATTAATATCATCTTTAGAACTTGCGTCAGCATATTTAAAGTATGTTATATATGCTTAGGCGTTATTTGTTTACATTATTTGTTATTTGTCTACCGTTTGTGTTGTACGGTTATGACACGGCGTCTCCAAAACAGGTGCTTGCCAGTCATCGGCTCTCGACGTCATGCTGTTCAAACTATGTTTGTTTTAAATTATGAGTCTTTGCAACGAAATTTGGGTATATGAAGGTCAATCCCCCCCCCCCCCCCCCCAACTGAGCGGCTGGATCCGCCCCTGTGATCACTGATATTCCCGGCACCATTGAAGTTCTCGTCAGTGAGAGCGACGATGATAAGAGCCAACGGAGCCTGTCACGGCGTGCGGATAGCACTACCCGCGGGGCGACCCCGGCCCGGCGGCCGGCGCAGTTTCCAGAACGCCCAGCGGGTCATTTGTGTCCCTTGTCATATCTCAAAATCCGAAAGAGTTAAAGACACCAGACTTTCAGAATATCTGGGTTTACCTATGACAGTGATGCTAACAAAAATGTACATTTCTGTCAGGTATAAATTAGTGTGGGCGCTAATGGGTGACTGTTCTCAATTATATTTCTTTAGTTCTCTTGGGTATGATGTCAGATGAGATGAACATCATCTCAATAGGCGATGTGAGTTATATTCAGTTCGGTGTATGACTCCAATGCAATTCATATCTCATTAAACACAATAGTTTAAATCACTGGTAAATGGGTATCGTAAGTTAATACCCGTGTCATCCCGTGTTACCTCACTGTCATCCCGTGTCATCCCGTGTTACCTCACTGATCATACCTCACTGATCATCATACCTCACTGATGACTGGTAAATGGGTACCGTAAGTTAATACCCGTGTCATCCCGTGTTACCTCACTGCCATCCCGTGTCATCCCGTGTTACCTCACTGATCATTGCAAAATAGTTTCTTATGCAGACGATTCTGCCCTCCTCTTTCTTACGCAGACGATTCTGTCCTCCTCCATAGCGCACCGCCGACCGAAGCTGGTTTGAAAGAGCTCGGCAACTACGTTAAAAGTGATTTGGCCACCCTATCTACGTGGTTCAAACACAACGGGTTAAAAGCAAACCCTGGCAAAACCGACATGTCATTGTTCGGTACGCCCGCTGCCGTCAACAAAGTATCGGACTTTAGCGTATTTTTTGCTGGCGTTCGTCTGACACCGGCAGACTACATGAACATGCTCAGAGTGACAAGCGATCATACTCTCAACATGGAAAAACACACAGCCAAAGTCGTGCGGCGCTGCTATGGAAATCTGTTAACAATTAACAAGCTCACACACACCGTTCCAACATCAACCGCTATTACGTTAGTTCAGACTTGTTTTCTCCCCATATAAACTGCATACCAGTCTGGGCGCCACCGACACGTATTTTACGCCAACGTATCGAAAAAGTCATCAACTTTGCGAGACGTGTTGTGATCAAGAAACGCAAATACGATCAAATTAGCGAGGCACGCCGGCAGCTCAACTGGTTGCCGTTCGATGCAGTCATCCAACAAAGAGACTGCATCCTTATCCATGGACTGATCCACCATGCAAGACGCACCAGACAACCTGAAGTCCCTCATAGAGTACCGTGCCGACGTATCCGAGCGCACCACCCGTGCATCTTCTGACTCGGCCCTGAACACACGCCGGTGCAGATTAGACATTACACAGAGATCAGTGCCGGTCCGTCCCCTTCAGACTTGGAACCGTCTCCCCAGCGACGTGAGGCGGACAGGTAGCTCCGGCGCAGTGTTCGTCATGGGCCCACCAACTCCCCAGCCTGGCCTGGCCCAGGACCATGAACACCAAGCCCAGGCTGGGACCAGGCCCGGTCAAATTAATAATATTGAGGCCCAGGCCCGGTCCGGCCCGTTCAGATTAAGCATATCATTATTTTCACAAAATTTGCAATCATTATCCTAGCATATTTACTTGTATACTATAAATGTGAAGCAATGAACCAACTATGCTGTGAACCAACTGTGTGTGTTGCTGTGTCAACTACTGGTTAACATATTTTTTTAGTTCGACCTGAGCTTGTGCGACGCGCGCATTACTTCAAAATTGTCAGGCCCAAGCCCATCCAGAGCCCAGTGATTTCCTTAAAGTTGAGGCCCAGCCCAGGCCCAGCCCATGGCCCATAGGGCCAGCCCAGCCCATGGCGAACTCTGCTCCGGCGTATTCAAGCGGCGCCTCGGGGCGGCATTTGCTCGGCGGCCCTGATCGGGACTTCAGTGGCGATATGTCTTACTGACTGTGTGTGATTGTAGTATGTATTTTACATTATCGTACAGGGTGTTTAGTTTATTTTCCATGTGAACGAGAATGCACTTTTGCACGATGACGTATTGATTGTAGAATATGTATGACATTGTGGCGTTACAAGCCAACCTGTGTCGGATCCCACAACGATGCGCAGTACATACATACATACATACATACATACATACATACATACATACAATACGAATAGGTATAATCCAGGCCTTCACCCATTTACCAACAATGCAATTGATAACAGCAAAGATAGGATATTATCAAAATATCGACATGTTAGACATTTCCAGCTTACACAAGACTTTTGACATTGTAAAGCGGTATATTTTTGCAAATCTGGTAACAAACCAAATCCAAATACATCCAGGGAATAAGATGCACCCAAGAGCGTCGCCGTAGGGGGAAGGACTCCGCCCCCCCCCCTAGTCGTCAGGCTGGGGGATTGTCCCCCCCAGGTTTGGAGACATAAATTGCGAACTTTGTTCGGAAATATTGCAGGTTTCAATATCATAAAAGCATTTGGAAAAGTATCAGTGCATTGGAAGAATGGAAGGGATCAGGACGATATTTTTACTTTTCTTGGGGGAAGTTGACAGGAATTTAAATGGAATTTCGGTAGCAGAAAAACGGGCATATTATGGCGTTAATGTGCCCTATTTGTTGTTTAGACTTTAGGCACACTTTGTGCTTGCTGAAAGGAAACACCGGCAGATAGTTTTACGACATGAACGTTTTGTGTAAGTTTCAGTCACTTCGACCAAATAGCTGCAAAGAAATACGTTTCTGAAAACCATGGCGACAGTCGGGCAGCTCATACGTCGATGTCCCCTAGTTGACGGAAGACCTCGCTCCGCTCGGTAATCAAACTGGTCCTCAAACTGGCCTGGTACTGACCTGGGAAATATATCTATTCCAAAGCTTCAGACTAAATTTATCAAACTAAATATGCAAGCCATTTCGTTCAAGTTATGCCCAAATACGTAAAAAGTTTGCAAACCGAGGTAGTTTTCGGATAACTACTTTATCCATTACTCCAAGTACATGAGCTACTTCATCGGCATCCGTTTCGGCCAGCCGTCCACACACGACTGCCCTTCACAACGAGCTGCAGCGGCAGTCACCGGTTCCGGGGCGATCCGTCCTCCTGGTACAGTTACAGGCACCCGGGCCGGCCATGGCATGCAGGTCAGTGAGATGCGCTGAGTAGGGTTGCAGAATGCTGGTCCCAGCGTTCCAGCGCTGGGACAACACCTGGTCACGGCTGTGACTGAAGCTGTGACTGTCCAGGCCAGCGCCATAAGGTTAGCATTACAGCGCCGTCCGTAAAGCTGTGACTTGGCTGTGACCAAAGATTTAGGATTTTCTGCACTTTGCTGAGCTTATGAAGAAGATAGTTCAACAAAACACGCCAGTGGCGTTGCCTTGTAGCGCACCACCGACCTCCTACATATCTATCAAACTGACCACCGAGCCAGTGTCTCCCGAAAGCAAAAAGCCAGTCCAGACTCCAGTGGCAGCCGGGTGGCGCATATACGTTCTGATATTCACGGCATAATAAGAATAATTATAATTGCAGTCTATTGTGATCATGGATCGACGCGAAATTTGCGGCTACGATAGTGCGACCCTACATCCCCACTAACATGCCAAATTTAAGCCGCACCCTACCTGTGACCCGGTATGGCCGAGTGGGCGCGGTGCGCGAGCGGACCGGGCGGCCGGCCACAGTGACTGCCTAGGCACAGGCATGCAGTGCGAGAGGTGACTGGTGTGAGCCGCGGAGACAGTGCCGTGAACGTGGACTGTGACAGTAGTGACGGACACTGTTGGTGACTTTCCGCAAGGTGAGTTTTTTTCCCGGTGAGTTTCTCATCATGGGCTCAGACTCTGAGACGAGGACGAGGACTCGGGGACGAGACCGTGTTTGCTGACAGCGTCACGGCGATTCCCGGTGCGACTGGCGTACGTCTGAGGCAGGTATCGGTGCCTGAGATGGTCCGAAATGCCAAGCAGAGGAAGGGAAAGCGACCGGTGTCGACCAGAGCGTCCAACTCGCCGCCTGATTTGCAGGCGCCCGACGCCAAGCGCCAGACACCCAGCCTCGTCCAGTCTGCCCCGGTCGAGCTTAGCGCTTCTTCCTTCGCGAACATCCAGAGAATGATTAACTCCGCCTCTGCCAAGATGATCGCCGCTTTCGAGGCCAAGTTTGAACATCTAAGAGAGGCGAGTGGAGCAGCTTGAAGGTGAAGGCATGGACAAAGACGCCGAGATCCAGCGACTTAACGAGAGACTGCAGACGCATGAGCGGACGTCGGAGGAGCTGTGGGAGCGAATCGAGGGAATCGACGTGAACCGGCGCCTCGTCCCTGATTTTGACTTGCGACGAATTCGCAATCAAGCACCAGAACGAAGACATGAAGGAGCGGGTGGTGGACGTGCTCAACAGAAGACTTCCTAACCTGAAGCTGACTGTTGCCGACCTGCAGGTCGCCCACCGCCTTCAGGCTGACAACAAGGTTATCGCCAAATTCGTCAAGAGACGGCGCCGGGACGAAGTCCTCGATAGCCTGTTCGAGCTGTTCGGGGCAGCAACTAGCGCACGTTCGCGCCGCGGCGGTGGTTCGTGGCCGGGACGAGAGATGGCGCCACTCTATCTCTCGGAGTCCCTGACCGCGACCAACGCTGCCAGGAGCTGCTCCAGGAACGGGAACGGGAGAACGGCGCCATCATCGCCTCCGTGTTCAGCCGTCGAGGCGTCGTCTGGTGCAGGACGGAGAAAGGAGGCAGCAACATTCGTGTACCGGACGAGCAGCATCTGCGGCGGATTCTGGGCAGTGCTTGTTTCCCGCCGCCCCCGCGCTCTGGGGCCGGCCCGCGGCCTCAGCGGCACGCCGGCGGCGGTACTGCGCGGCGCCGTGACACATCTCATCGAGATTCCCCGGCTGCGGGCGATCCGCTGAGCGCGGGGCTGCGGACACCCTGGACGGGTCCGCCGGCGTCCCGTGTGCCGGCCCTGGAGCCGCCTCTGCAAGGCCCCACCCTCCCGTTCACGACCGAGGGGCACCCCGGGGGCCCGGGAGGCCGGCCGAGTCGGCGCAGCCCGAGCCGGACCGGACCGGAGCTGCGGAGCGGCCGCCATCTGGCGGCACTGGTGCGCGGGACTGACTGTGGACTATCGCTGCATGGTGAGACCGTTGGCTGCGACAGTCAAGGTGAGGACAGTACGAGTCAGGTCGAGTCAGGTCAGGTGAGTCAGGCGACAAGGTGAGGACAGTACGAGTCAGTCTAAGGCAAGGTCAAGGTGAAGTCGCGCCTTTTCTTGTACAGGTGATCAAATAAAGTTGCATCTCCATCGTATTCGAGATCCCAGAAACCCTATTTGTTAGTAGCTTAATCTCAACAAGCTTCGTTTCTGTTTGAGCAGCACTGGCTTGGTCGAGGCTCCGGCGTCTTCGCTGCGTTCAGTCCCATAGTAGTTGCGTTCGTATTCCGTCCTGTGTAAATTCGATATCGCTGCACTGTTAATAATTATCTTTCGAGCACTTGGTTGAAGAGTCGGTTAAATGTTAGTTTGTCGCGCACGGTACGCTACTCTTGTGAGAAGTGGTCAGTAGGAAGATATATGTTGCGTCAGAGCCCGCGGGCGCGCGAATTCAGTGTGCCGGGTCGCCCCACTCTGTCGGTGGGCGGCCCTCGTGCCGGGTGCTGCAGTCGCGAGGATTTAGTGGCCGTCCCGCACGGAGCCTGCGCTTGCCCCGTACCGCGGTTAACGGAACGGCAGTGGCACGCTGTCGGATTCGGGAATCGGCTTCTTGGCGGTGTCCCTTAGGCAATTATAAAGGCAACTTAGTCAACATATCCACACCGCTTAGCTCAGTAGTGCTGGATGCAGCCGAGCTGTCAACACAGCTCGTACAGAGTCCACACATTCTCTCACACGCATACACAGCACACACACACACACACACACACACACACACACACACACACACACACACACACACACACACACACACACACACACACACACACACACACACACACACACACACACACACACACACACACACACACACACACACACACACACACACACACACACACACACACACACACACACACACACACACACACACACACACACACACACACACACACACACACACACACACACACACACACACACACACACACACACACACACACACACACACACACACACACACACACACACACACACACACACACACACACACACACACACACACACACACACACACACACACACACACACACACACACACACACACACACACACACACACACACACACACACACACACACACACACACACACACACACACACACACACACACACACACACACACACACACACACACACACACACACACACACACACACACACACACACACACACACACACACACACACACACACACACACACACACACACACACACACACACACACACACACACACACACACACACACACACACACACACACACACACACACACACACACACACACACACACACACACACACACACACACACACACACACACACACACACACACACACACACACACACACACACACACACACACACACACACACACACACACACACACACACACACACACACACACACACACACACACACACACACACACACACACACACACACACACACACACACACACACACACACACACACACACACACACACACACACACACACACACACACACACACACACACACACACACACACACACACACACACACACACAAATGCGATGCTTCGTGTTATGATGTCACGCGATGATGCAGCGACGCGATGTTTTCCCGTTGGACATTTAGGTCTGCACATGGTAGTACAGATGCGAATGAGTTGGTGTATGGCAGACAGTTACCATAGGTATAGGTGAGGCATACAAGACGGTCCTTGTGCGCTGTGAGGAATGTGAATATTGGTCGTGTCTCAATAAATGGAAAAGAAGAAGAAAGAAGAAAAAACATGCCAAATTTTGCGTTTTTACTGCAAGGTGCGCAGAGTTTTAAGCAATCGGATGACATCCGAACGGACAGACGGACAGGCGGCTGCCACGTCTTATAATTAGTATGAAATAGCTTTCTATGTAACACGAATAACATGGATCTGTATCCCAAACAGTGATGAGCGAATCCCCTGGCAGTGCCTATCGAATATAGCGTCGTTTGAACAATATGTCATGAAGATTTCCGAAGAAGTTCTTGTTTTTCATCTATCATCTGTTATAGTTGTACAAAAATACAGAAAAAAGTTGGTAGTTACAACTAAAAATTGCTTTCCTAAGTACAAATTATAAGGTAAAAAATGATTTTCCTTCACATTGTCGCGAACCGTACTGATGGTTCATTCGGCGCTTCGCCCCCCCCCCCCCCCCCACACTTAAAAAATCCGTGGCGACGCCCCTGGATGCAGGCGCGTAGCCACCACTGGGGTCACTGGGGATCAGTCCCCAGTAACATTTTCAGATTTCAACATTACAACTATGGGCGTTGCATGGAAATAAGTGCCGCCGTCCCCACCTACTTTCGGAAGGTGGTTACGCCTATGCCTAGATGCACCTATATACATATTTAACGTCACATATTTGATCCGAATTCCAGTGATGGCCATAACGCCGATATCAGCTGAGATAGTGTTGGTTAATTAGTTACCATACTCCACAGTTATCCAAACCATACTCCTCAGGCCATAACGCCGATATCAGCTGAGATAGTGTTGGTTAATTAGTTACCATACTCCACAGTTATCCAAACCATACTCCACAGGCCATAACGCAGATATCAGCTGAGATAGTGTTGGTTAATTAGTTACCATACTCCACAGTTATCCAAACCATACTCCACAGGCCATAACGCAGATATCAGCTGAGATAGTGTTGGTTAATTAGTTACCATACTCCACAGTTATCCAAACCATACTCCACAGGCCATAACGCAGATATCAGCTGAGATAGTGTTGGTTAATTAGTTACCATACTCCACAGTTATCCAAACCATACTCCACAGGCCATAACGCAGATATCAGCTGAGATAGTGTTGGTTAATTAGTTACCATACTCCACAGTTATCCAAACCATACTCCACAGGCCATAACGCAGATATCAGCTGAGATAGTGTTGGTCAATTAGTTACCATACTCCACAGTTATCCAAACCATACTCCACAGGCCATAACGCAGATATCAGCTGAGATAGTGTTGGTTAATTAGTTACCATACTCCACAGTTATCCAAACGAAGGAAAACGGCGACATGCGATGACAGAGCTGGGTATTCCTGAGGAGGAGTGTCCCGAGGATGATTAACAAAGCTTAGACCAGTGGTCTGAGAAGGAAAACGTATACTAGACCCGCCACGCAGGGATTTCTATTGAAAACATGATGTTGATATATGTAGGCATACATTCCGAATGCTTCTGCAGTCTTCGAACTTCGACAATCTACAAAATATAGGTACACACATTGAACAGTCTAAGTTTTCAAACACCTGATCAAGTTGACCCGGGTTTCAAATGGGAATTATCATGACAATCTTGGTGTGACGTGGCACATGGAGAAGTCGTGCACAATAAAGAACACCACTCGATTTAGGTATGCATCAATGGCCATTTTCCTTCTGTCGAATCGCTCGCCGTGGTGCAGGTTGGGACAAAGGTGCCACCGTCACAGTCACATCACGTTCCCGATGACCTCAGGTGCAGGTTGGGACAAAGGTGCCACCGTCACAGTCCCATCACGTTCCCGATGACCTCAACAATGGCTGTAATGCCAAAGGACTCCGCAGACATTGCTATTGTTCTATTTTCCTTTAAAGGAAATCAGTCACCTTTATAATGGGGTTTTAAACTGAGCTAGCAGTTAAAGGCCATGTCGACAATTCACTTACGGCATACTCCGTTTGGTTGTAAGCGACTCACCCGCCGATTATATTAGATGTTTTATCCTGAAATGTGGTGCGTTGTCGAACATTTTGGCTCTTTTGTCGAAAAGTTGCATATGGTAGCATGTGTTAAAAGCAGCGTTACTGGACCAGCGAGCGTACCCTTTGCCAATTACGATATTACGCTAGTTATGTAAACAATTATAGGATAATCATTATATTAGCTGTTTTCACGAAGGATTATTATGCGTACCTCTTCAAAATTTTAAAATGTTTTGAAAAGTTTCGACGATCCATTCCTTAACTACACAGCTTTTACATGCGATTTTTGCCTATAAATGTCCCTCAGACAGTGGCGGCGGACGGTATTTTCGAATGGGGGGCAAAGAAACCCAGGGTCCCCTCGGCTAAAGGGCCCCATCCCATGGCCAAAGCCCCCCCCCCCCCCAAAAAAAAAAAATGCCGCAAAATGGTATCTCCTCGGATTTAGGCCACTATATTTTGCAGGGCCCCTAAATGGTCGAAACAAAACGTCTGACAGGCCCATGTTGAAGTCTCTGGCCTACCGAGGGTCCCCCTCAGGCCAACTGAGGGCCTTCTGTCGGCCTTAGAAGAAGGGGAGGGGGGGGGGTATGTCCCTGGCGTTTCGCCCCTAATTGCGCTAGAGGTTCGATTAAAAAACTACCGTGTTGCTTGTGATGAGAGGAAGCCGTTGATACACGATTTTAAGGTCGTGGGTCATTAGGTGACCTCTGATGTTATGGCAATGACCCGGATGTCATCCAAATCGTGCATGTGTAGAAATCGTATTATAATCGAGCTAAAATCGTGAATGAACGTATCATTATGCAAAATGGGTACCAAATTTGAAATCAGCGTAAAAATGACCTAAAACTACCAGAATCCAAAAAGGTCATATCAGGTCATCGGAGGTCAGTGACCTCGGTTGACCTCTGAAAAGGTCAACGGAGGTCACGATCTAAGTGAAAACCATAAATGTCACCTGTGCATATGCTCCTGAACAACAAACACTCGGAAACTGCACAAGTTACAAGCATCGATACTACGGGACGCCAGTTGCGCCTGCCATGACCTTGAAAACAGGTCATAAGTAATGGATCATAGAGGCTAGAAATTTGAAATTTTTAGAGTATGTGTTAAATTGTTAAAAAGTAGGGCACGGTAAGTTGCATCTCAATGGGTTGATAAGTACGCGAGTTATTCCCGAAAAACCGAGGGGGTGGTATTCCCCCCTTGCACTGGCGAGTGTTAATTAGGTTCTACTATTATGTAAAACTTGCAAATTTTCGACTCCAATTTGTCCAGAGCTCTGTCCAAGGTTGTAGTTTTCATTTGGGAATGGTTTACACATGTTTTTGTTACAAATCTGGCAATGTTATGTATGGTACATTGAACATTTGTATTGCCAGAGTATGCATACAATAGCTTCCTGTTATTAAAAAATATAATGCTATTTTTTTTTAACGGTCAAGGTATACATGGTTATTGCTTTCAAACAATTTGCACTGTTGCCAGTTGTGTGTTACAGTTCGGTACATATGTATACAGTTATTATTATCACATGTACTATTGAGCACTGACTGCCACCGGTCATCGTGATTTACTATCCGAGGCTAATCTATATGAAGAACTACCTTCATTTCAATATTTTTCATCATACCGAGATGTGCAACCCGGAAAAGGGGTTACCTGAGGCTTGGCACCACTCACGGTCTGGTTCCAATATTACAATGTCGTTTTCCACGACCTAAAAGTAACATTTGCACGCCGCTTTGCGGCGTCACATCGGTGGCTATCGTCATAACGAAGCCATCGTCATCGTCTTCGGTTCGTTGTAACGCTGAATTGTATGAATAGCATTTTTAGCTTCTTATCTTCTACAAGGCTCACCGCCTATATTTCTGGGTTTTATCAGGCAAACCCGTAAAAAAATCGCGCCGCATGGCGGCACTAAATAACAAGTAGCTTCTATAACATCATTACAAATGCTGCAAAGGCTTAACCCTCGCCTGACAGCCCCCTTGAGGTTTTTCTTGAATAACTGTTTATACATGCAGTGCATCTTGCTGACATTTCTGGTAGCTGAGTTTACAACAATTGTACGTATGCTGTAAAAATTGAATTGGAATTGGTTAAGTAGTTTGGGAGATAATCATGTTTTGATGACATCATGTTAGTAAAAATAGAAATATTTGAAAAATTGTAGAAAACAGAATTTTAAAGCAAATTACAAACGCAATAGACCAAAGATACACAATGGTATTCTCTGTAAAATGGCAATATCGGATTTGCAAAAATTTGGATTTTTGACCCCTAAAATAAAAAAAAAACTTATTTCTTTGGAAAAATCCCCACGAAATCAAAATTTTAAAGATATTTAAAAAAACGGAATACATGTGAGAGAACTGAGTATGGACAATACCCATACCAAATTTCAAAGCAATATCTTCATTTTTTATCGAGTGATGGCTCCCTAAGTGTAAGAAACTGATGACGTCATTTTTTTTAATAACTTTCATTTACTTTTTTGACAAGATACGAACAAATCAGTACTATTTTTGTATTTCTGAGCCAAAACTGATCAAGGAACATGCCTTTTTATTTACATTTATCAATTTCTAATTTTGAGGTTTTCTGAAGAGCAAAATCGCTGTTCTGGACGTGGTAAATCCGGGGTCATTCACTTGACCTGGAAGGTCACCCGTTGACCTGAAACCTAAAGAAACGCATTCCTCTCATGACAGGCAACATGCTGGCTCTTCCCGCCTTGCTCTAAGTTGCTTGGTTTGGAAGTTAACAGGGGGCCTGTCACCCCCCCCCCCTGTTGTGTCCGCTGCTGCTGCTGCTGTGCACACGACGGGAGCTCGGAGTAGACTGTATTTTCCCTCTGACGGCAAACGCACAAATCGCCTCGGTCGGCGCGGTCACAGCCCGCGGCGGTGAAAGGTCACCGCCGGGGTCAGACGGGCGGCGGCGGCCGCGCCGGCCAAGACTGCCCTGGCCCACCGGGCGCACGGCACAACATAACACCTCCCTCCAAGACGTGGGGAGGCAGCTCGACCTCACGTCTTAACAGAACGAAATGCCCGTCACCAATACAAAACGGATACCTGTCGAAACAGACCGCGCCGCGATCTGTTTACTATACACGTAACTATACACCGGGTCCGACTAGTTCACCGAGAGTTTCTGCGGCCGCTTACAGTGGCGCGTACTGCGCCTCACAGGAACTGCGTCGCCAGCGACGCCGCTGTCTGCTCCGGTGACGCCTCCGCCGCGGGTGTTGCCGTCTCGGGCGCTGTCGGTACCGGCGCGGGCACCCCCGCCGCCGCCGGGCGACACCGTCACCATCGGCCGCAGGGGGCGGATGTACCGGGGTTGCGCCAGTAGGTGCGTCCGCTGGGCAGGCGGACTAGATAGTCCCGCCTGCTCCCGACGCCCACGATTGCGCCTGATCTGTCCCAAAGTCATATCGATTTGAGTCGCTGCTTCGATGTCATCGATCATGCCAAACTGCTAGCCAAATTGCAGCTTTACTGCATTGACACTTCCTGTTTGCTAACTACCTATAACCTTCGGCCATAACCGAAGGTTGGTTTCACATGGATAACACTATTCTTTAGAATTGTGTTTCCATTGGGAAACAACCCTGAGCTGTTCGATTGGAGGGGGTTTTCTTAAGGTGGCCGCGATTTGGTAAAAGTACGCAGAGCGTCAGTCTCTCCTCAACATTGATATCGGCATCTCGTCCAATCACTCAGGGAGTTTTTCAAGGCTCCTCTCTCGGCCCGCTACTCTTTACTCTATTTGCAAATGACCTCAGCCTGCATGCCGCTGGCGCTTTTGTCACGCAATACGCCGACGACACCCAGGTTCTCGTCTCTGGCCAAAAATCCGCCCTTCCGGCTCTGATCGGTGACATGGAAGCAGCCCTATCCTCCCTGGACGCGTAATTTCGGTCAAGCGGTCTTAAAGTAAACGAAACAAAATTTGAGCTTCTCCCTATCGGCACTCGGCAAAACTTACGCAACATGCCCTCGTTCACATTTAAATTTCGCAACACGGACCTCGTCCCCGGTAACGAAGCCAGAAATCTCGGTATCACTTTCGACCGTTATCTTTCTTGGGATTCACACGTTGAGCAGCTGTCTCGGAGGTGTGTTGAAATCCTGACCGCCATCTCTCACCTACGTAACTACCTACCACCCGGCTGCCTACCCACCCTCGTCTCGGCCCTGGTCTTCTCGCATATCCGCTACGGACTCGCAGTGTACGGTAACGGTTCTGGAAAAAATCTGGCTACCATCCAAAAAATATTCAACTTTGCAGCTCGCATCATTTCTGGAAAGCGCAAATTCGATCACATCTCTGGCGTGCGAGAGGACCTGGGCTGGCTGGATTCCCCGGACTTGGTCGTCCATCACACACTGACACTGCTCCACAAGGTCCGTCGCACTGGGCAGCCTGAGTCTCTGGCCGTCCAATTCCGTACAAACCGCGAGCGACCCAACCACGTGCGTAGCACCCGTAGAGACGACCTGCTGAGTCTCCCCAGCATACGCGGCTCAGCAGCAGGTAAAAGGCAGTTCGTGTATCGTGCCGCTGACCAGTAGAACTCGCTGCCACCTGAGTTTACCGTCATGCCTATCACATTGTTTAAGCGCGCATTGAAGAGGCGACTGGTGTCTGGTAACGATGACGATCGCCGCTGATGGGCTGATCTGATGTGACGCAGACTGATATGTTCATTTCGACTTTTAACTGTACTGTATGCTTGTATTTTACCCACTTCAACGCCATCATTGTGTGACTCTGTGCCAGGAATATCCCCTTTGGCTTCGGCCATGTATAGGGGACGGCTACTACGAGGTCAATAAATAAATAAATAAAGTCCGCTCTTCGGGTCCTGTAGCAGGACTTGCTGGCCGACGCGCAGTGGTCGAAGGGGGCGGGCGCTCGCGTCGTACCGCTCCACGGTCTGCGACTGTAGGGCTGTTGCCCTCTTGTCGCACTCCTCGGCCGCCCGCTGCCAGAAGTCGGCGAACGCCCGGTGGTACGCTGGCACGGCCGAGCGCAGCGGGCGGCCGTAGAACATCTGGGCGGGCGAGCGGCCGTCCGCACTCGGGGTGTTCCGTAGCTCCAAGAGGCCCTGCGCAAACTCGTCCGTGTCGATGTCGCCTCTTGTAGTGACTTTCTTTACCAGCCTCTTCACGGCCTTCACTGCGGCTTCCGCATGGCCGTTGTACTGTGGGAAGTACGGCGTGGAGACCTGGTGGGTCACTCTCCACCTCCCCAGGAAGTCGCGCGTGTGACGGGCGACAAACTGGGGCCCGCCGTCCGTTCGCAGCGTGCTGGGTGCGCCTGTAGCTGCGAACGCAGTCCAGAGACTGGATACCAGGCCCCGTGCATATGTCTCTCCGGTGCAGTGGAACACGAATGGCCACCCAGAGAGGCGGTCGGCGTACACAAGGTAGGCACGACCCGCCCAGGAGAAGTAGTCAGCTGAGACTGCCTCGAAGACCCGGGTGGGCGTCGCCTCTTCGACTAGTGGTTCCTTCTGTTGACTTGGGAGGTGCTGGTGGTAGGATCCACACGAGCTGACGTAGTTGGCGATGTCCTGGTCGAGCCCGGGCCAGTAAACCACTTGTCTGGCCCGGCGCTTGGTGCGGTCCACCCCCTGGTGGCTGGCGTGAAGTTTAACGAGCGTCTCTCGACGAAGGCTCTGTGGGATCAGCAGTCGCTGACCCCACACCAGCAAGCTGCCATCAACGGCCAGGCGGTCTCGAACTCCCCAGTACGGGCGCAGCAGGGAGTCCAGTTGAGACCTGTGGTCCGGGAAGCCAGCCAGAACGACATCCCTGAGAGCGACGTGCTCCGGGTCACGCTCCGCAGCTGCATCGTGGGCGTCGGGAGCAGAGTGGCATCCGGGAACGGAGACTCTTCCGCCTCCTCTGCCGGGGCGCTGGCGGTGAGCCTGGCGACCAGACTGGCTATCTGGTGAGCCACGTCCTGCTCCGCCTCTTCGTCGTCCGGAGTCGGATAGTCCACTGGTGCTCGGGACAGAGCATCCGGGATGGCGTGCATCTTGCCCTGCCGCCAGGTGGCGACGAAGTTGAACGGCGTGAGGCGTTCTCGTAGCCGTTGTAGTCGCGGGTTCTCGATGTCCAGGAGGCTCTTCGAGTTCAGCACTGGGATGAGTGGGCGGTGGTCGGTGACTACCTCGAACTGCTGCATGCCGGACAGGTAGAGGCTGCACTTCCTGCAGGCCCATGCCACCGCCAGCATCTCGATCTCGCAGATGGCGTAGCGCGACTCCACGTCCGACAGGAAGCGGGAACCGCACTGGATGAGTCTCCACCGTCCGCCTTCATCTTGCTGACGGAGACAGAATCCCAGTCCATGCAGGCGTGCGGCGTCAGTCTCCAAGACTGTCCGCCACCGTGGGCAGAAGAAGTCCAGGACGGGCGGCGATACCAACGCCTTCTTCACGTCGTCGAAGGCCTTGGAGTGCAGCGGCGTTCAGACCCAGTCGTTCTTTGGCCGCAGGAGATGTCTCAGTGGCTCAGCAGCGACCGAGACGTCTGGAGAGAAGTCGCCCAGCTGGTTCACCAGACCGAGAAACGATCTCAGGTCTGTGAGGCACGCCGGCTGCGGGAACTCCGCGATGGTGCGCACCTTCTTGTCGTCTGCGGTGTAGCCCGTCTGGTTAACCTTAAATCCGCAGAACTCCACTTCAGCTTCAGCGAAGGAGCACTTCTCCGGGTTCAGTGTCATCCCGTGCTCTTCACATCTCTGCAGGATGTCCCAGACGTGCTGCAGGTGAGCTGAGTAGCTTGTGTCGTACGCCACGACGATGTCATCCAAGACCTTGCACGTCTGTGAGATGTCTCCGAGTGCAGCGTCGCCTCTTCGGTTGTACTCGTCGCCAGACGATACCAGACCCATGACGGCGCGCTTGTAGCGGAAACGGCCCGAGGGCGTGATGAAGCAGGTCTTGTCCTGGTTTTCTTTGAAAATGGGGATCTGGTGGTACCCCGACTTGCTGTCCAGCTTGGTGTAGTACCTCGCGCCGCTGCCGATGGACGCGACTGCGTCGTGCGGCGATCTGACAGGGTACGCCGGCCTCTTGACGAAGCGGTTGAGCTTGGTGAGGTCCACCGTCAGACGGCAGCCGGAGACAGTGCCGTCCGATGACCGCCTGGCGACTGGCACGATGGGGTGGCACCACTCGGTCGGATGCTCCACCGGTTCGATGATGTCCTTCTCCAGAAGGTCATCCAGCTGGCGCCGAATGTCCTCACGCCAGCAGAACGGGATAATGCGTGATGTGGAGACAGCAGCTGGTCTGGCGTCTTCTGTCAGCTTGATGTCCATCGGTCCACCGGACATCTTCCGTAAAGTTGTGACATCGAAGACGCGTGGGAAGGCTTTCTTCATCGTCGCGAAGTGTTCCTTCCGCTCTTGAAGTGACGGCTGGGCAAACTTGTCATCCCACGTCGGCTTCAGTGGGTGTGACTGCGATGTCTTCTGAGTCACGCCACCAGGTGATCCAGGTGATGACCCCTTGTGCCTGTGGGGTATCCTGCTTCTCCCAGGTCTCGTCTTCTGGGCTGTGACTGGCTGAGACTGGCTGACTTGCGCTTCGATTTGAGAGGTGACTGACCGGATCTGCGGCGGGAACTCCTTGTGCAGGATGCCCAGGTGAACGGCGTCGTTCCACGACAGCAGCGAGCTGTGCAGCTTCTTCACCATAGAGATGGTTACAGCCTTCTTGACGTCACCGAGCTGCAGTGTGACATCACAGGATCCCAGGCAGGGCAGCTCCCTGCCGTCCGCTGTGAACAGACTGCCAGAGGGAGGTGCCAGCTCCTTGACGCTGATGCCCATCAGCGTCACCTTGTCCTGTGAGATCACCGACACCTCAGCACCGGTGTCCGGTGTCCACACAGTTTGCTGCTCGCGTCCGTCGGTGCGATGCAGTAGCAGCTGAACTTGTGGCGTGCGACTGGTCTGCAGACCCTAAGTCATGCGGTCCGAGCCGCAACGTGCTGCTGAAGGTCGTGCAGGAGATGGTGCTGACGTTGCCCGCTTCTTCACAGTAACGAGAGACACTCGTCTGCTCCCGCCAGTCCGCCCGTAGGGACGGTCCGCGTCCGCTGCTGAGGGGCGGGAGCGACTAGCGCTGCGACCGCGGCAGACAGACGCGTAGTGGCCCACCTTGCCACAGGAGTGACAGGTCTGGCCGGTGGCCCTGCAGTCGCGAGCGTCTCGGTGTGCTTCGCCACCGCAACGGGGGCACCTCTTCTCGGCCGGCCGCTCCTTCGGGCGGCTGCGACCCCGCTGGTCCTGGGAGATCTTCCCCAAGGTCAGTCCAGTCGAGTCGCGGATCGCTGAGCTGTTAGAAGCGGCGTTCTCCGACGCCCGGGCGATGTCTGCCGCCTTCTGTAGCGTGAGTTCAGGTTCCTCCAGCATGCGGCGGCGTGCCTCCTCGTCCCGCGTGCCGACGACGATGTGGTCCCGGAACCTGTTGTCTAGACAGTGGTGACAGAAGTCGCAGAAGGATCTCGATCCTTCTGCGACTTCTGTCCGCAGTCCACGGTCTCAAGGAGATCGCGGACTTATGTCCGCGATCTCCTTCAGTCCGCAGAGGAAGTCGTCCACGGTCTCACCTGGTTCTTGGACCCGCATGAAAAAATCACGGCGGTCAATGAAGACGTTGCGCTGACGTCGCAGGTGCGCTTGCATCGCCGTGACGATCGTGTCGATGTCAGCGTCTTCGGGGATTGGCAGGCCATACCTCACCACCCTGGTCCAGTCGTCGAGGAGGGCGAGCAGAGCAGCTTTCTGTTCCGCAGGTTGCAGCTTACTAACTCCTGTCAGCAGCGTGTAGCCGGCGAACTTCTGTCGCCAAAACTCAAACTCCTTCAGCGATGCCGATGACGACAGATGCGGCGCCGGCGTAGCTGACGCCGGCAGTCTCGGAGTAAGGTGAGAGCTGGCGGCTGGACGCGCATCGGCGGGGGCGGCGGCGGCCGCGCCGGCCACGGCGGGCCCAGGCCCACATGCGCTCCATCATCACGGTCATGCGTTCCTCCCGAAGCTGTCCTTGGCGCTGAGCTTCCTGTGCCAACTCCATCTGCTGCGCCAGGAGTCGGGCGAGGAGCGCCACTTCTGCCGTCTTCTTCTCCGCCATGCCGAGTGCTGCTGGGTGCTGCGTAGATTAGAGTACCGACCGCGCCATGTTGTGTCCGCTGCTGCTGCTGCTGCTGTGCACACGACGGGAGCTCGGAGTAGACTGTATTTGCCCTCTGACGGGAAACGGACAAATCGCCGCGGTGGGCGCGGTCACAGCCCGCGGCGGTGAAAGGTCACCGCCGGGATCAGACGGGCGGCGCCGGCCGCGCCGGCCAAGACTGCCCCGGCCCACCGGGCGCACGGCACAACATAACACCCCCCCCCCCCTCCCGTAGGGCGAAGGGGATAAACGTTCCCGTAGGGCGAGGGTTAAATACACGCATATAAATGGGGATATATTTTTTCGTTATTTCAGCCAACCCCCTCCCCCACACTAAAAAAAATCGTCGACGCCCCTGCATGCGGCACTTTTGACATCCGCGCCACTTCTCGCAATCTATAACTACTGAAAATGCGAGTCTATGTTTACGAAATATATTGCTTTTGAAAATTGCATTTTTGGGGTATATCTTGATAATTTAGCCAAACCAATGCTATATAAAACATTCCAGGCACGAATTTAGCATTATTAGCATATTCACAGCGATTTGGCAAAGTGACTGGTTTCCTTTAATGGATGACAAATATAGTGTTTCCATTCCTATTCGTTGAAGCATAGGAAATAATTATATCTAGCGCCTGCATTCCGACGATTGAAGAAGATCTATAGTAGGCACTGCCCGACCAACAATCGTGCCGTGACTGAAAATGCGTGTGACTTCTTTTTTCATGTTTGTATTGTTGTGCTAAAATATATTTCCACTTGCAATCCTTTTGAAGAGTACTCGTTCAATTAAAGGTAGCCGCAACAATTGAATTATTTATTGAATTTAGCGATTCCGGTAATATTTTATCGAATATCTCGGGCCGAACGAAACAACAAGTTACCACGATTTTTCAAGAAACTGGTCTTCCTGAGTCATGCGACCCGTTTGCCCTTTGTTGCAGCCCAGCCACATCACACCCGTAACAACAACAGCCAACACCTGCTATTGCCATTCGCAGCACGAATCTTCAGCCGGACTATCCGGCGTAAACCCAAACAGATAAAGCTCCAGCTGCCCCACACTCGGATATGAGTCATGATCGGCACAGCGCAGCATTTCTCGTCGCACGACACGGCGCAAATGTCACTTGTGATATCTGATAGAGGCCAATAGAGGAGGGATTGGATAGGGGCGATCACCAAACGGCACATGTTAAACAAATGCACGGGGTAAATCCAAAATCTGGCACCAACAGCGTATTGGCTGCTCCAACACGTGGCGGACAGAAGCGTACCCAGCATTCACTCCAGGAGGAGGCAATTTTTGATCAGGGGGGGGGCATAAGATACCCCCACCAAAAAACAAACAGATTTGGCCCATTATATTGTTAGAGGGGCATATTTTCAACATTTTTGTTCTAAAAAAAAATCATTTCGACCAAAGGGGGCACGTACGGACCTTCAGGGGGTGGAAAAATTGCCCCATTTGACCCCCCCCCTTAGGTACGCCTATGGTGGCGGAAGCGCATTGGGACTTAGGAAAATCAGGATGGGAAATGCTGTGCCTCATCTCAATGCAATGAATAAACACCGTCAAACGAGTGGGCTGATTGTTTGTCACGTTGTCCGCCGACCGCCATCAGGGCTGTGGCATGTGGCATCAGGGCTGTCCGAATGCGTCAGATCGGCCACACATCTGGCAATCTGGCAAGGGTGTTCGGTTACCTTAAAGGGAGTGTGCCTACTCACAACGCTTATTTGGGGTTATTGACACTGGTCTATAGAACATAATATTCTGAATTGACCCATGACTTCATTTCTCCAGATTCACCCTAGTTGCTGATATATTCCAAAGACTCCAGGAACTTGCTGGGAGCAAGAAGTTATCGGGTAGACTCCAGAGGGCTTCCGCAACTAGAACCACTGCAACTATCGATTTAACCCTCGCCCTACGGGAGCTTTTTTCACCTTCGCCCTACGGGGAGGGGGGCCTGACAGTCCCCCCTGTTAACTTCCAAACCAAGCAACTTGGAGCAATGCAGTAAGAACCAGCATGTTGCCTGTCATGAGAGGAGTCTAAAAGTATGCGATTTTTTAGGTTTCAGGTCAACGGATGACCTTTCAGGTCAAGTGAATGATCTCGGATTTACCACGTCCAGAACAGCGATTTTGCTCTTCAGAAAACCTCAAAATTAGAAATTGATAAATGTAAATAAAAAGGCATGTTCCTAGACCAATTTTGGCTCAGAGATACAGAAAAGGTAATTATTTCTTCGTATCTTGTTAAAAAAAAGTCAAAAAACTTTTTTTTAAATGACGTCGTCAGTTTCTTACACTTAGGGAGCCATCACTCATTCAGAAATGAAGATATTGCTTTGAAATTTGGTATGAGTATTGTCCATACGCAGTTCTCTCAGATATATTCCGGTTTTTCTAACATCTTCGAAAATTTTGATTTTGTGGGGATTTAAAAAAAAAAAAATTTTAGGGGTCAAAAACCCAAAATTTTGCAAATCTGAGATTGCCATTTTAAAGAGAATGACATTTTGTATCTTTAGTGAATTGCGTTTGCAATTTCTTTAAAACTCTATTTTCTACGATTTTTCAAATATTTCTATTTTTTTCCAACTTGACGTCATCAAAACGTCATTATTTCCCAAATTTCTCAACCAATTTCAAATATATTTTTACAAACTACGTATAATTGCTGTAAACTCCGCTACCGAAAATTTCAGCAAGATATGTGTAAAAAGTTATTCAAGAAAAACCTCAGGGGGGGGGGGCCTGTCAGGCCCTCCCGTAGGGCGAGGGTTAAGTCCACTCTATGCCTTAGTCGGATGTGCTTTGGTTTAATTGCTCTAATCGGATTTAATCAAAAAGTAGCATTTACATTTAGAAACATTTATATTTTGGTATTTAGATTTAGAGCATTTAGAACTTATCATTTATAGTTTTTATATCTTACATTTATATTTGTTATATT
>JAXIVJ010006643.1:2500-37500 GCA_036785665.1 Chirona hameri | reverse complement strand
CGAGCGAGCGCGCTCTGGTAAAGTTAAACAGGTTTGAAATATCAAATGGTAATGAAGCGTGGTAGTAACACAGTCATTTAGTCCTCCAGAAAAATTGCCAGGCCTCAATGCATGCCGACATAAAAATTAAGTTGTATCGTTCATCAAATTTGTATCAAAATTGTTCATGATCTCCTTTCTCAAATCCGCCAATAGAGAGTACGTCATGAGCGCTGCATGCTTCAGCGTATACATTAATGCTTATAATAATACAGCCTTTTTTTATCAATAATAATGTTTGCAAGTTTTTTTTGTTCATTTCGACGTTCACGTGTGCCAACTACCACGCGCTGTGGTACCACCTCTATCAGAACTCACCATACCACAAATAAAATTGATTTGATGGACCTATCTAATGGTGAAAACCCAATCTCAATCGGAGCAGTGGTTGCAAGGTTATTAGCTTCAAAAAAGCGTCTGTATGGCCGGGTCGGGCCGGGTCAAATGTAAATTTGTCTAGCAAGTTGACGAGAAACCTCACGGGCGCTTCGCGCCCGCTCGGTAATGATGGTATGTAATATGTTTACTGCACTCTATCTTTTGCGAATATGTACCAAACTTTTATGAACAATCAACAAGCATTTGAAAAAGTGCATTGACATCGGCAGTTTAGTTTGGCCCTGGACGGCGACATATTTAGTGTTATCGACTCATTTTTTTTCTTTCGCATATATTGGATGTTTTCCCCATGAATTTTCAACATACAGGTATTTCAATACATTACAATGCACACATGTAACATTTATCTGAACCGTTTTCCCATAATCAATAAATACACATTTCAGAAAACCGTGATGCATTCGGCGGAATAACTTGGCCTCCTACGACGACGTACTTAGTGTGTGCGATTTGTTGAGAGGCAATTCAACGAGAGGTATTCAACGTTGAACAGATTTAAACAAAAGCGCCAGTTATGTCGCGCTCCCAATAGTGAGGGAATGCACAAGTAATGTGTTCGGTGCAAGTGTAAAGTAAGGAAGTTGTCTATGTTTAAATGTGTATGCATGTTTGTTGGCACGCTTTTTTACTAATCTCCCGTTGTAACTTGCAGCACATTCCCTACGGACTACGGACACTAGAACGCAGGGGCGTAGCTTCTCCAGACAAGTTGGGGGGGGGGGGCTAGGCTGTACACAAATCGCTTAACCCGCGAGTCACTGGGGGGCTTTTTTAGCCCCCCCTTAGGAATATTAGGAATATCTCAACAACTAATGCAGCTATCGATGCTAAACTTTCAGTACCTTTCCGTGCATCATTTCTAAACCTTGTGAGCAAACATGAAGCAATTTCGTCATAAATTTTTCGAGATATAGTGAATTTAGCGACGTCACTAAACACGATTTTGACACCAAAATCAGCTAAATTTTGCCAGGCTGTACAAATGCTGCATTTGAAGAAAAATGCAATCGAAAAACGCTAAAAGGTAGAATATTGCAAGGGCTACAAACCAGCTATCTCGAAATTTCGAACATTTTGGTTTTTGACCCAATTTTTTTAAAAAAAAACTTTTGGTGGAAAATGCCCACAAAATAACATTTTTCAAAGATATTAAAAAACGGAATATATGTCAGATAACGACATATGAGCAACTACCATACCAAATTGCAAAATGATATCATCTTTTTGACTGACATGGCATATAAAGTATGGGTAAATCATGACGTCATATTTTGAAATTGCGTTTTTGGGGCTTTTTTGGACCAAATACATACAAATAAATGCCAGCACTGTATTTTTAGATACAACTGATATAGAAACATGATTTTTTCATTTCGATTTTTCAATTTAAAATTGCTACCTTCAGTGACCTGAACTTGACCTGAACTTGACACTAACTTCACGTAAATGAAGTCAGGTGGTAAAATGACTATCACTATCGAATTCTACGCATAAAAACATCCATAAAACAAGTTCTGCATGACTTTCGTAGATATTTTGTGTGTAGTGACCTTTTGTGACATGACCTTGACCTTTTCCAACAATCTCACTTTAGCTCATGTGGGATATGTATCATACCCTTGACAGCACTTTGGGTGATTATAGGAGCAATCGAAGGCCATGAATGGCAAGTATTGTCCATAAACTCAAATACCTCGATTTTGATGTTTGACTTGACCGTGACCTGACCTGTGACCTTAATTTGAACTTGTTAAGTGTGCGTTAGGTTTATCTCATTGAGCGCTTGCGAATGCCGCCTTGCGCGTCCCGCTGCGATAATTGGTTCTGAAGATACCAGGGGGCTACCCCCCCCCCCCCCCCCCCCCAGTGAGTCGTGCTACAGAATAAACCCCAGTGACTGCCGGGTTAAAGTACCATCAAAATCCACAAAATGCAGATTTCTCCCGGATTTGACTCACTTATTCGTTAAAGTTGGGGGGAGTGGGCTGAAGCCACAGTTGGAGAGGGGGCTGAAGCCTCAGTGGGGAGGCTGAAGCCCCCCAACTGAATAGGAACCTACACCCCTGCTAGGACGAAGTTAAAACTAGTGCGTTACCCCGCGAGGTACTGGGGTATATTTCATAACGCGACTTACTGGGGGGTCCTTTTTTAGCCCCTCCCCCCCTCTGATCTCCGGAACTACTGGACCGAATGTAAAAATTCAAACGGTATTCGATAGCCCTGGGCAATTTATCGAGGGAAACATAATATTGTTGACCTCGAGGTCACCGATGACGTCACAGGTCAGGTCAAGTACAAAATGTTTGACCGTGTCAAAAGGTCTCGATGGATGGAATTGTCGCGCAAAATTGCGATATTAAACGCATAAGCTGTCGATAAATCGGTATGATTCGTGTGTCTGACACTTCTAAGTACCTTTCTAAGCTGTTTATGACCTTGGGTCAGGTCAAGGTCATCCGAGGTCACGAGGTCAAACTGCAGATTACGGTAATTAGGCGTTGTAACACATGTTAATGGGTTTGTTTTTCGTCTAGAACGCGCAAAATGACCTTAGAACATTGTTTGTTCCATATAAATAGAAGTAAAAAGCAAAAATGGAAAAACATTTTTTATGCATAGTAATGCTGTGAGAAGAGGTCGATTTTTTTTCATTTAAAGGTCATAACTCGGTCATTTTTACAGATATCGACTTCTAATTTGGTACACGTATTCAACGCACACGTCTCGATCATATATATTCCGGTTTTTGGATAATTCTGATTTTTTCTTGAAAATTTGGTTAAAAAAAATATGTATTTGGATTTCTCAAAATTTTGAATAAAAAAAACTCAAAAATCCGAGATTACAGTTTGATAGTTCGGTCTATTGTCAGTAATTTGATTTAAAACAATTTAGTTTATCTCAAATATCGTACCTTTGACAGCGTTTTCCGCAAACCATTATTTTGCAACAAAAACCGAAGAACATGACGTCACTCTGACGTCATTCCCGGTTGACCTATCATAGCCTCATATTTTTCCGTTTGCCAACATGTGTAGAATTGATGTGAGAGAAGGTACTGCAAGTTTGGTGACGATACCGGTGTTCGTTTAGGAGTTATTGCAAAATAACGGGGGGGCAAAAAATAGCCCCCCAGTAACTCGCGGGTTAAGTGACGTGTCTTGCTGCTGCAGGTGTCGGCGTGTGAGCTGTGTGTCTTGCTGATGAAGATGTCTGCAGCTGTGACGTGGACTGCTGCTGCAGGTCTGCAAATGATAATAAACCGCCGGCGGAAACCGGAGAAAGCGGAAAAAAGTACATAAATAAATAAAAATCCCGTGTCGTCGGCATGACTTGCCGATGTCCCAACTATGTAGGGTGCGGATAGCGCTAGCATTCTTATTTTGACCAAATGACGTGGAAAGCATGGTTTAGGATGGTGGGAACAGGTGAGAACCACGCTTCAGACAAATCATGAGACATGAGACTGTATTAAGCGCATACATTTGATGGTTTGCGCTTCAATCGATGATAATAGGCCCTCGGATGCATGAAATGAAAATCGATTGCGGCTCCGTATCAATATTTAAGTATAAGAAATAAGAATAACTACTCGAAAAATTAGTTATACATAGGTAAACATTAACATACGTGGATAACAACAAGAATAATGAACAATAATAATACAAAACTATTATTTGAAGTAAGCTTAATTGTCCAACTAAGACGACATGCTGATTTTTAACACTAACATTTACTAAATTGAAATATACTTACTCAGCAGATTCAAGCGATAGTTATCATCTGAGACTGAGTGGAGAGAATGTAGAAGTAATGTGTTCAGTGCAAGTGTATATATTTTCAAGTAAGGAGGTTGCTTATGCTTAAATGTTTATGCATGTTTGTTGGCACGCTATTTTACTAGTCTCCCGTTGCAGCACATGCCGTACAGACTACGGACACAAGACGAATTTAAAACTATTGCGTTAAGTTAACGCGAAATACCCAACCAGGAATTGTCTGTGGATCCCTATATGTTCCCTGCCAACTACTTTACATTGCAGTGTGCATACTGCATACCATACATAGTTGGGACATCTGCAAGTCATGCCGACGACACGGCAGTTTTTATTTATTTATGTACTTTTTTCCGCTTTCTCCGGTTTCCGCCGGCGGTTTATTATCATTGGCAGACCTGCAGCAGCAGTCCACGTCACAGCTGCAGACACCTGCATCAGCAAGACACGTCACTTAACGCACTAGTTTAACTTCGTCCTAGCAGGGATGTAGGCTCCTATTCAGTTGGGGGGGCTTCAGCCCCCCCCCCCCCCCCCTGAGGCTTCAGCCCCCTCCCGAACTGTGGCTTCAGCCCACTCCCCTCCCCCCCAAACTTTGACGAATAAGTGAGTCAAATCCGGGGAGAAATCTGCATTTTTGGGATTTTGATGGTACTTTAAGCGATTTTTTTAACAGCCCAGCCCCCCCCCCCCCCCCCCCCCAACTTGTCTGGAGAAGCTACGCCCCTGCGTTCTAGTGTCCGTAGTCCGTACGGCATGTGCTGCAAGCAGGCTTGACCCCTCGCGGTTCGGGCAGGGTGCCAGCAGAGTGTCGAGCGCTGCCGGTAGGAGGTGCTATATTTCTGTAGAAGGAGCAATTTATCGTCAACCCTTATATTTGATTAATCTTGCACCTCTACTGATCCGATCCAGACCACTGGCATTCCTTCCTAATCAGTTGTGAGGGGTTGCCCACAAGACGGGAGTAAGTTGAGTCAATTGCGCAATCGGGCACAACCCTGGCTGCAAGTTGCAACGGGAGACTAGTAAAAAAGCGTGCCAACAAACATGCATACACATTTAAACATAAACAACTTCCTTACTTTACATTTGCATCGAACACATTACTTGTGCATTCCTCCACTCAGTCTCAGATGATAACTATCGCTTCAATCTGCACAGTAAGTAGGTATATTTAACTTTTTTAAATGCTAGTGGTACAAATCAGCATGTCGTCTTAGTTGGACAATTAAGCTTATTTAAAATAATAGTTTTTCTTCTTATTATTATTGTTCATTATTCTTGTTGTTATCCACGTATGTGTATATAAAACTAATATTTCGAGTAGTTATTCTCATTTATTATACTAAAATATCGATACGGAGCCGGAATCGATGTTCATTTGATCCATGCGAGGGCCTATTATCCTCGATTAAAGTGCAAACCATCAAATGTATAGTACAGCCTGATGAATTGTCTCAAGCGTGGTTCCCACCTGTTCCCACCACTCTAAACCATGCTTCCCACCAAATTTGGTCAAAATAAGAATGCTAGCGCTATCCGCACCCACTATGTATGGTATGCAGTATGCACACTGCAATGTAAAGTAGTTGGCAGGGAACATATAGGGATCCACAGAAAATTCCTGGTTGGGTATTTCGCGTTAACTTAACGCAATAGTTTTAAATTCGTCTTGTGTCCGTAGTCTGTACGGCATGTGCTGCAACGTGAGACTAGTAAAATAGCGTACCAACAAACATGCATAAACATTTAAGCATAAGCAACCTCCTTACTTGAAAATATATACACTTGCACTGGACACATTACTTCTGCATTCTCTCCACTCAGTCTCAGATGATAACTATCGCTTCAATCTGCAGAGTAAGTATATTTCACTTTTGTAAATGTTAGTGTTAAAAATCAGCATGTCGTCTTAGTTGGACAATTAAGCTTACTTAAAATAATAGTTCTGCATTATTATTGGTCATTATTCTTGTTGTTATCCACGTATGTTAATGTTTACCTATATATAACTAATATTTCAAGTAGTTATTCTTATTTCTTATACTTAAATATCGATACGGAGCCGCAATCGATTTTCATTTCATGCATCCGAGGGCCCATTATCATCGATTGAAGCGCAAACCATCAAATGTATAGCACAGCCTCATGGTTTGTCTGAAGCGTGGTTCTCACCTGTTCCCACCATCCTAAACCATGCTTCCCACGTCATTTGGTCAAAATAAGAATGCTAGCGCTATCCGAACCCTTCCACAGTAGGCATGGTCGTCAGCAGGGTAGAAATGAAAAATTCCGGATTTTGTTCATTGCGAGGGTGGATTAGTATGAAGTGAGAAATTCTGAACAACTTTTCTATCTTCGGTTTTTGGATTTGATTAATTCCTGACTACCTTAAATCCATTTTTTCGGCAACATGTTCGGGCGACCATTATGCATGGTCGTCAGGATTGTGAAAATACAAAATTCCGGATTTATAAAATTGCGAGGATAGTTTCGCATGAAGTAAGCAATTCTGAACAACTTTCCTATCTTCGGTGTTTTTATTTGATTAAATCCTGACTACTTTACATCCATTTTTCGGCAACATGTTCGGGCGGCCATGACCGACAGCGCCAAAGTAGGCAACACGGACATTGGCAACGGCAATCATGCACTATGTAACTATTGCACGTACACTACTGGTGAGATCAAGCTGAATCCTTCCATGCACGACCGACAGTCATTCCCAGATACATTTCGGTTTCTGAACTCGAATCATCATGCATAAACGAAAGCCAAAAGGCCCGAATACGGCTCGTGTACACTCCCCGGTTCAACTAGCGGGACGAACAACTGCAATTTGTATATATCAGGGCCCAATCCTGCCTCCACCTTCAGAGGTCCCTCTCCTTCCTCCAGAGGGCCCACTCAGACCTCCAGAGGGCCCAATCTGACCTCCACCATATGGCCCACTTTTACCTCCAGAAGGCCCCTCTGGATACCATTTTGGACCCTCTCTGGCTTCCAGAGCCCACTCTGACCCAGGGTAATAGAACAACGGGTAGAACAGTAAGGAATGTAACACCCAAATGAATTAGACAAGATATAATTTGTATCGTAATTGTTTCGTCTATTATAAATTAAAGGTATTGTTTGATATCAATAATTTGTATTTCCATAGATTATATCATTATTTATTGAATTAAACTCCAGCAAATATACGAAATAGTAATCGAAGTAGTGTATATTTCAGTACATGTAGTAGCATTTGGAAGCGGAGATTAAACTCTACTACGAAGTAGTAGTCGAAGTAGTGTATATTTCAGTACCTGTAGTAGTATTTGGAAGCGGTCAGCGGTAGTTCAGACATTTGTTTTTAACTCCCAAGCCCATTTCACCCTTTAACGCCCAGAATATCGAACAATGGTAAATGGAAACGGTGTAGCTAAGGCTTGTAGCTATCTGTTCCAGAAGTCCGATTTAAAATATGTACCATAGGTTACGAGCCAGCCTCGTCTGAAAATCATCGATTTAACATGGGAACCCTATGGTGTAGTAGGTTTTTAACGCCCAAACACCCGAGTGCTGCCAACTATAACTGGTGGGGGCTGCTCTGACCTCCCGAGGGCTCACTCCGGCTTCCGGATGGCCCCTCTGGCTTCCAGATGGCCCACTCTGGCATCCAGATGGCCCCTCTGGATACTAATTGAACCCCCTCTGGCTTCCAGTAGGCCCACTCTGACCTCCAAATGGCCCATCTGGCCTCCAGGGGGCCCACTCTGGCATTCAGAGGGTCCCTCTGGCTTCACGACGGCCACTCTCGCTTTCAGAGGGTTCATTCTGACCTCCAGAGGGCCGCCTCCGGCTTCCAGAGGAGCCCCATGTGGCAGCCAGAGGGCACACTCTGACCTCCAGAGGGCTCACTCCGGCCTCCACCTCCAGAGGGCCCACCGCTGCCGCCGGAGCCCCACTTCATCCTCCAGATGGCCAACTCTGAACCTCCAGATGACCCTTCCTGGCCTCCAGTGTGCCACTATGGCCTTCATAGGGCCCTCTCCAGCCTCCATAGGGCCCCTCTGGATATCATGGCCCCTATGGGGTCCAGAGTGCTCACCCCACTCTGGCCTACAGGAGGACCACAACTCTGACCTCCAGAGGGATCACACTCACCACCATATGGATGGCCCCCTCTGGATTCCAGAGTATCCTATCTGGATTCCAGGGGCCCACTCTGACCTCCACAGGGCCCGCTGTGGCCTCCTGAGGGAACCCTGTCCTCCATAGGGCGCATCCGACCGCTAGAGGACCCACTCCGGCCTCGATGGGGCCCACTCTGGCCTCCAGAGGGCCCACTCTGACCTCGAGAGGGCTCACTTTGGCCTCCGGTGGGCCATTATGGCTTCAAGTGGGCCTCCTCTGGCTTACATAGGGCTCTTTCCGACCTCCAGAGGGCCCACTCTGACCTGAAGCCCAGGCAGGCCCACCTGTGCTCCAAGTGACTTGGGGGAGGTATGTTTCCCCCCTTCATGGGCCTTTGGGGGAGGGGCATGCCCCGCATGTCCCCCCTTGCGACCGCCACTGGTCCCAGGGGCCCTCTGTCGGTCTCAGGGGCTCTCTGTCGGTCTCAGGGGCTCTCTGTCGGTCTCAGGGGCTCTCTGTCGGTCTCAGGGGCTCTCTGTCGGTCTGAGGTGGCACTGTGTCAGTCTGGGGGCCCTTGGTCGGCCTGAGGGACCCTCTGGCAGCCTGAGAGGTCCTCTGGTCGCCTGATGTGGCCCTTGGCCAGCTTGAGGGGCCCTTGGTCGGCCTAAGAAGCCCTCTGTCGGCCTGAGAGGACACTCTGTGGGCCTGATAGGACCCTCTGTCGGCCTGAGGAGACCCTCTGTCAGCATAAGGGGCCCCATGTCGGCCTGAGGGGGCCCACTGTCGGCCTGAGGGGGCCCTCAGTCGGCCTGAGGGTCCCTCTGTTGGCCCGTGGGGACTTCGGTCAGCTTGAGGGGGTATTCGTTTGGCTTGAGATACCTCAGTCGGCCGAAGGGGCTCTAGGTCGGCTTAAGGGGCCCTAAGTGTGCATCTGCATATTCAGTGCGCGATGTACCCATCATCGGCGATTGCTGGTCCGTTGAACGGCAGCCTAGTGTCCTGAGGACCAAACATGTTTTCAAAAAGTGGATTTAAGGTATTGAGGAATTCATTTTATTGAAAAACCAAAAATAAAAAAGTTGTTCAAAATTGTTTACTTCATACCGATCCACCCTCGCAATTTTCAAAATCGGAAATCTATTCTGACGACCATGCCTATTCCACAGAAGACAACCGGTGGATGCCGTCCGACCATTTTTCTATTTTCTTGAAAAGTTGTGCATTGGGGGTTTCAAGAGCGGGGAATTCATTGGTGGTGACCAACAAATTCCCCCAAAAAAATATTTGCAAAAATACGGCCTTCCGTATTTTCCCAAGTTCACTGTGCAGGCCTAATTTTGACGACCAATAACTCCGAGACAAAACAAAATTATCAGGATTAGTCGAAGACCAATTTGGCAATCACTGATTTGCGATTTTTTTTTTGTTCTCATGTGACCTCGTGACCTACTTTTTGCACTGTGACCTTGACTTGTTGGAAACTGAAATAATCATTTTCGTCTGATGACGATTTGAGCTTCATTGATGTTCTTTCGTATAAAAAAGTGGGGTTCGACCTGTAAAAACTGCTTTTGGGGACTTCCACAGTACGACAACCAATTTTGATTTCAAATTTTCCGACCGACAATTTTAATTTTATTGGAAAGTTGTGCACTGGGGTTTTCAAGGGCGGGGAATTAATTGGTGGTGACCAAAAAATTCCCCCAAAAATATTTTCTAAGATAAGGCCTTCCGAAAATGTACCAAGTTCACTGTGCAGGCCTAATTTTGACGACCAATAACTCGGAGACTAAATAAGCGATTTTGATCAGCTATTTTTTGTTGTTGTTTGTATCGGGATTAGTCAAAGAACAATTTGGCAATCTCGGATTTTCGATCTTCATTTTTGTTTGTCACGTGACCTCGTGACATACATTTTGCGCCGTGACCTTGACCTGTTGGAAATTTAAATTACAAATTTCGTCTGATGACGATTTGAGTTCCATTGATGTCCTGTCGTATACGGAATCTAAAAAGTGGGGTTCGACCTGTAAAAACTACTTTTGAGCCTTGCAATGCTGACACAATACGCTGTTTGGGTACGTTACATTGTATTGGTCTTGTAGGTCATATGGCGACCTGATGTCGGTGTAACAGGCACCAACCGAGAGGTTTCGTCGTCAGGAGTCACTCTGGACTTTGTTTCGAAAGCGTATGTCAAGTAGATGCGAAGTTATCAACGGACAGGTGCCCGAACAGCGTATCATGTCAGCATTGCAAGACTCAAAAATATTTATTTACAGGTCGAACCCCACTTCTTTATACAAAAGGACATCAATGAAGCTCAAATCGTCATGAGACAAAAACAAAATGTTTTCAGTTTCCAACAGGTCAAGGTCACGGCGCAAAAAGTAGGCCACAAAGTAAAGTGACAAAAAAAAATCAGTGATTGCCAAATTGTTCTTCGACTAATCCTGATCCAAACAAAACAAAAAAGTTTACCAAAAACGCTTTTTTAGTCTCGGAGTTATTGGTCGCCAAAATTAGGCCTGCACAGTGAACTTGTGAAAATACAGAAGGCCGTATCTGATATTTTTTTTTGGGTCACCACCAATGAATTCCCCGCCCTTGAAACCCCCAGTGCACAATTTTCAAGAAAATTACAAATGGTCGGACGGCAAATTGTATTGTTTGGGGTTGGCTTACTATGGAAATGCCCCTGCTGTTATAATGTTATGGCTCGATTGCACAAGCCGTGCGAATGCATTATAGGGCAAAGTTTCGCATGGGGCTCCATTGTTTTCCAAGATCACGCAATCTTGTGATCAGTGTATTGTGATGGGCTTGCCATGTTGGATCATGTGTGATGCAGTCAGGTAGTATAATCCAATACACAATGGTGTCTGTATGGTACACCACAGGCTGGACGGATTTCCTGCCAGCTGCAATGCGAAATTCCGGAGCATGGATTCCTTTGCGAAAACACGCAAGTCATGGCATCAGGTATTACCGTCTTTCCCCAATATAGACGGCACGGTAACTGCCTTCATGTTGTTGCATTGCTGTATGACAGATGACTCATCGACAAACAAAAATGAGGCACGTAACACGAGAGAAAATAGACCCATGTATTTATAAAGCTATGCATTTGTTGCCTGCTTTAAATTCAACCATGCTTTAAATTCAACTATCCTTTATAGAAACCTAATGGTGAATATTATTTACGGAAGCGGTATAATTTTAAAGTGGGGACATAATCATTAATGTTAATATGTTTTTGTTTAATGTTCATCTTATTCAAATGAATATAAGGTGTCTCATGATCAATGTAGTCGTGGTTTATTTGTAAGACATCTTCTCGGCAGTCGGCTATGTTATGCTAGGAAAGCTCTTCATTGATATTCAGTAGTTTGACGCAGATGACGACCAATGATTAATGCATATAGGACCGAGTAAACCAACGACTTCTGCTATATATCATCTATATCACCTATCCGTCCCAAAGGACACCTGCAAAAATGTTTAACGGGATTCACATTGTTGTCAGATATACATTACCAGTAAGGCGCCGTAGTCGACGATGAACGAGCGAGCGCGAAGGAAATGTATGGGGAATTTCACCTCGATAGGGCAAGTAGTTTCTGAGATACAAAAAAAAGTGCGCACGTGCGCACGTGCAGAGGCACCCCACCCCTGACTTGTGGGAGAGTGGCGGCTGATGGGTCCCTAACCACACACCAAATTTGAACACAATCTCCCAGCCGTTGCGAAGTTTTTGCGAGAGAACACTTTTCAACACCCCTCACGCGGCACGCGCCACGTGCAGTGGCAGTGACCGACATGCGTTGACACTGGTCTCAAACAGGTTTGGTTGGATGGGGCTACTCAGCAAAGAAACCTGCTTGTCAATCGGACGTGCGGTTGCAGAGATATTGGCTTCTCAAAAGCGTCGCCAAGGGCCGGGCCGGGTCGGGTCGGGTCAGGCCGGGCCGCTCAAATTCATATTTTTCCCATTTACCACGGAAGGACGAGCGAGCGATTCGCGCTCGCTCGTAACCATTTTCGAACTTCAAGTCACGTAGGTATGTTGTAAAATAACGCCTTTGAACAGCACGCCTGTCACTACTTGTTCGACATGAAATGGTGATTATGCAAAGACAGGCTCCAGCAGCGGAGTTCAATGCACCACATGCGTCTGGTGCAGCCAGAGTGCACAGTGGTGCATTTTGCCGATTAGCCCGAATTAATCCATGACGGCCACACCGTCAACTGCAGTGCAACCAGCTGAGGCATACCAGCTGAACCAGCTGCGGCGCACATTTTGCGCACATTTTGACAGCAAAAGCAGTTTAAGGTCAGGTCAGGTCACAGAGTAATGACGTCATAATGCAAGGTCTGCACGGTAGTCTGAGCGCCGTAAGGTGCTTTCGCGCTGCAGCCATTTTATTTGTGTCAGTTTGGACTAGAGGTGGCACAAGTTGATTTTTTTAGGAACCGTACCCGACTCGGTCAGATAAGATGAAGCATAGACCCAGTCAGACCCGGTGCAATTAAATTTTGGACCCGGTAGACCCATATAGCAAATAAATGTCTGTAAAATTATATCGAAAAATATGCACTTTATATCATAGTAAACGCATCCATGTAGATTCCCAAATTGGTTCAGAATCAGAAACCATTAAATCAAGAGCCTAATGGATCTTCAAAAACCTGGAAAGCATCATGTTTGGTCAAAGTAGGCAAGGACTACCTACCTCATGGTAGCTCACACACAGCCCTGCTCACACCAATAATCAGAGAATATCATAAACAGGGACTCGTCTAAGAAAATTTGACTAGGGGGCAGGCTTGAGATTACTTATTTTAATTTCACCTGTTCTTTGTCCACGAACAGTCACACTTACTCTTGTTTTTCCATAATCCACTGATATCGACCCAACGAGCAGTAATATTCATAAAATTAATAGCATTCAAGCAATTGTGTTGAGATGATTGATAAACAGCAAAATTATACATTGTTATTAACCGCCATTGACTGGGGAGCGTTTACCCCCCCCCCCCCCGCCCCTTCACGAACTTTCGCAATTGCTCACAACCAATAGCGCTATCAAAGTGAAACTTTAAGTACTTTTTCTCACATCAATTGTACGTCTTCCTGTGCAAAAATGAAGCAATTTCGTCGAGAATCAGGTAAAATTTAACAGACCGTACAAAGGCCATATTTTGAGAGAAAAATGTCATAAAAAACCTCAAAAGATACAAAATGACAAGGGCTACAAAATGATTAAATGAATGAAAATGAAATGAATTAAATGAAATGTTGTTTTTTTACCCCCAAAAATAAAATAAAGCTATTTGTTTAAATGCCCACAAATTCAATTTTTTTCAAAGATATTAAAAACCGTGTTAAATATTAGAGAACCACATATGGGCAATTCCTTTTGTCTTAATCACCATTGTTGACTGACTTATGGCTTCTAAAGTATGAGTAACTCATGCCGTATTTTGTAATTGTTTTGGGGTTATTAATAACCAGCTGCGAAGAAATTAAAGTCACCGCTGCATTTCTGAGGTTAACCCTCGCCCCGGTAGGGCAAAATCACTACGTGTTCCGGTAGGGGGGGAGGTACGACCCCTTATCGTTTCGCCCCTAATTGAGCTAGAGCTTCGCGGCAAAGATGAGCGTGTTGCTTGTGACGGGAGGAAGTCGATGATACCCGATTTTGAGGTCTTAGGTCATTAGTTGACTTCTGAGGTCATGGCAATGACCCAAAACTCATCAAAATTGAAGAAGAAAAAATCATATGATCACCAACAGAGCTACGCTCCACTGACAGGCGAAGTCGAGAAGATAAGATATAACAATAAATACACAACGCAGCACACACATCACATAATCACACAGCCTAAAGTTTACAGTCACAGACTACAGGGTTAAAACGTACTTGATCACCTGTGCTCTAAAAGCTTCAAAACTGTCATAAAAGATGTCTGCGTTAAAAGCACTGCCTAAAAAGGCATTCATTGCTCTAGGGAGCCGGCAGAACATCCCAGAGTCCACAGTTCTTACCCGTGCTCGAGGCACGGTTAAAAGAGAGACGGTGCGGGTCGATCGAGGCGGCACGTGCAGGGGAAACGACTCGAGCAGGACCTTCGAGTCCACTTTTCCCCGCAGGATGTTCCTCAAGAAGAGCAGGTCATGCGTACTCTGCGTGATGCTAAGGAAGGAAATTTGAAATGGAGCAGAAGGCTACCATAAGAGAGAGAATTAGCTTGTCCGGAGGATATATATGTGTGAGTAGCCAAATGAGGAACTTGTGCTGCACTCGATCGACCCGCACCGTGTGGGAGTTGGCCGCCCCCGCCCAGACCACGATACAGTATTCTAAAATCGAACGCACGTTCGCGAAGTACGCAGCTAGCACTGCGCTCCGGTTGAATTTTGAAGTGCTAGTACCGACTTGAAAAGAACGAGTAAGGAGGCCTAGTGCTCGGTTGGCCCTGCTGACTATGTCAGAGACATGTGATGCAAAGGTTATTTTGGTATCTGTTACGCCGAGGTCCCTAATTTTGCTTACATGATCCAGTTCGGTACTATTCAGAAAATATTTGGTCTGGACGGGTGCACGCCTGAGAGTCATCGTAAACAATTTGCATTTGGCAGGGTTGAGGGTCAGTCCCCACCTGACGGACCACGCTGACAGATTGCTGAGATCCCTCTGCAGTAACAGTCCGTCAGCTGGGGAGGTGATTTTGCGGACAATTTTGACATCATCTGCATACAAAAGGCAATCGAATTCCATGTTACTCGGTAGATCGTTAACCCGGCAGTCACTGGGGCTATATTCTGTATCACGACTCACAGGGGGGGGGGGGGGGGGTTAGCCCCCCTAGTATCTTCAGAACCAATGATTGCAGCGGGACGCGCAAGGCGGCATTCAAAAGTGCTCAATGAGATAAACCTAACGCAAACTTAACAATTTTAAATTAAGGTCACATGTCAGGTCACGGTCAAGTCAAACGTCAAAATCGAGGTATTTGAGTTTATGGACAATACTTGCCATCCATGAACTTCGATTGCGCCTATAATCACCCAAAGTGCTGTCAAAGAAATGATACATATCCCACATGAGCTAAAGTGACATTGTTGGAAAAGATCCAGGTCAAGGTCAGGTCACAAAAGGTCACTACACACAAAATATCTACGAAAGTCATGCAGCACATGTTTCATGGCTGCTTTTACGCGTATAATTTGATAGTGGTAGTCATTTTACCACCTGACTTCATTTACGTGAAGTTAGTGTCAAGTTCAGGTTACTGAAGGTCAAAATTTGAAATTGATAAATCGAAATGAAAAAACATGTTTATATATCAGTTGTATCTAAAACAAACAGTGCTGGCATTTATTTGTCTGTATCCGGTCAAAAAAGCAAACAAACGCAATTTCAAAATATGACGTCATGATTTAACCATATTTTATATGCCATGACAGTCAAAAAAGATTATATCATTTTGAAATTTGGTATGGTAGTTGCACATATGTCGTTATCTGACATATATTCCGGTTTTTTCAATATCTTTGAAAAATGTAATTTTGTGAGCATTTTTTTCACACAAAAGAAATGAAAAAGATAGCTGGTTTGTATCCCTTGCCATTGTCTACCTTTTAGCGTTTTTCGATTGCATTTTGCTTCAAATGCGGCATTTGTACGGCCTGGCAAAGTTTAGCCGATTTTGGTGTCAAAATCGTGTTTAATGACGTCACTAAATTCACTATATCTCGAGAGGAAAAAAATCTGACGACATTTTTTCATTTTTTCTCAAAACGTGTAAAATGATGCCCGGAAAGATACTGAAAGTTTGGCGTCGATATCTGCATTAGATATTGAGATATTCCTAATATTCCTAAGGGGGGGGGGCTAAAAAAGCCCCCCCCCGTGACTCACGGGTTAATGAACATCGAAAAGAGAAAGGGAGCCAAAAGTGATCCTTCTGGAACACCGGAGGTCACCGGTTTCCAGTCGGAGGTTTTACCGTTGATGATAACTGTCTGGCGTCTATCAGACAGATACGAGACGAACCATTCCAATGCAAGCTCCTTCAAGTGGTAGGAGTGGTTTAGCTTGTGGATGAGAAGCGTATGGTTGACGCTCTGAAAAGCGGCTGAGTAATCAGTATAAATGGCGTCCGTCTGATATCCGTCGGATATGGCCTCCCACGCGTGCTTAAGATAAACACTTAGGTTCGTGCTGCACGAACGACTAGGAATACAACCATGCTGCTGCTGGCTCAAAACCGGTGCAACTTGACGGAACAGCTCATCATACACAACGCGTTCCAGTATCTCCCCAAAAGAGGAAGCAGGTAAACAGATCTGTAATTTGATGGCTCTTTTTTGTCGCCTTTCTTGAATAATGGTATTTTGTTTGCCTGCCCCATCTCCGCGGCAAGATACCGGACCTCACCGACAGGTTACACATCTTTGTAATGGGGATGACCAGCTCGTCCGCGCACTCCGTGATTATGCGAGCACTGATGTTATCTGTCCCGCATGCCTTGTTGGGACTGACCATGGTGAGCGCAGCTCGCACAGCCGCCCCAGAAACACGTATACGATACATGTTCTTGACATGTACGTGAAGTTAGCGTCGGATTCGGATTCGAATTCAGCGTCGAGTAGCGATTCGCTCCAAAATCTGGTTACAGGTCAACTGGGGCACGCTGATCACGAAAATAACATTTATTTTGACATTCAAGGTCATCTTCAAGGTCATTTTCAAGGTCAAAGGACGGGGGGCCTCAAAACGCCCTTAACGGCTGTTCCAATTGCAAAAACAATGGTATCAGTCGATTCCTCAGGTCAATATCTAACCTCCGCATTAGAAACCTCACGCGTGCCTCATATCCTTGAGACCATAAGAGGTTCTCAAAGGACGGGGTGCCTCAAAACGCCCTTAACGGCTGTTCCAATTGCAAAAACAATGGTCTCAGTCGATTCCTCAGGTCCATATCTAACCTCCGCATTAGAAATCTTACGCGTGCCTCATATCCTTGAGACCATAAAAGGTTCTCAAAGGATGGGGCGCCTCAGAGCGCCTTTAAGGGTTGCTCCAATTGCAAAAATAATGGTCTCAATCGATTCCCCGGGTCCATATCTAACCTCCGCATTGGCAACCTCACGCGTGCCTTATATCCTTGAGACCATAAAAGGTTCTCAAAGGACGGGGCGCCTCAAACCGCCCTTAACAGCTGTTCCAATTGCAAAACAATGGTCTCAGTCGATTCCTCAGGTCCATATCTAACCTCCGCATTAGAAATATCACGCGTGCCTCATATCCTTGAGACCATAAAAGGTTCTCAAAGGACGGGGCGCCTCAAAACGCCTTCAAGAGTTGTTTCAATTGCAAAAATAATGGTCTCAATCGATTCCCCGGGTCCATATCTAACCTCCGCATTGGCAACCTCACGCGTGCCTAATATCCTTGAGATCATAAAAGGTTCTCAAAGGACGGGGCGCCTCAAAACGCCCTTAACGGCTATCTTTGAGACCATAAATGGTCCTTTGAGAACCTTTTATGGTCTCAAGGATATAAGGCACGCGTGAGGTTGACAATGCGGAGGTTAGATATGGACCCGGGGAATCGATTGATACCATTATTTTTGCAATTGGAGCAACTCTTAAAGGCGTTTTGAGGCGCCCCGTCCTTTGAGAACCTTTTATGGTCTCAAGGATATGAGGCACGCGTGAGGTTTCTAATGCGGAGCTTAGATATGGACCTGAAGAATCGACTGAGACCATTGTTTTTGCAATTGGAACAGCCGTTAAGGGCGTTTTGAGGCGCCCCGTCCTTTGAGAACCTTCTATGGTCTCAAGGATATGAGGCACGCGTGAAGTTTCTAATGCGGAGCTTAGATATGGACCTGAGGAATCGACTGAGACCATTGTTTTTGCAATTGGAACAGCCGTTTAAGGCGTTTTGGGGCGCCCCGTCCTTTGATAACCATTTATGGTCTCAAGGATATGAGGCACGCGTGAGGTTTCTAATGCGGAGGTTAGATATGGACCTGAGGAATCGACTGAGACCATTGTTTTTGCAATTGGAACAGCCATTAAGGGCGTTTTGAGGCGCCCCGTCCTTTGAGAACCTTTTATGGTCTCAAGGATATAAAGCACGCGGGAGGTTGCCAATGCGGAGATTAGATATGGACCCGGGGAATCGATTGAGACGATTATTTTTGCAATTGGAGCAACCCTTAAAGGCGTTTTGAGGCGCCCCGTCCTTTGAGAACCTTGTATGGTCTCAAGGATATTTTGCACGCGTGAGGTTTCTAATGCGGAGGTTAGATATGGACCTGAGGAATCGACTGAGACCATTGTTTTTGCAATTGGAACAGCTGTTAAGGGCGTTTTGAGGCGCCCCGTTCTTTTATAACCATTTATGGTCTCAAGGATATGAGGCACGCGTGAGGTTTCTAATGCGGAGGTTAGATATGGACCTGATAAATCGACTGAGACCATTATTTTTGCAATTGGAACAGCCGTTAAGGGCGTTTTGAGGCGCCCCGTCCTTTGAGAACCTTGTATGGTCTCAAGGATATAAGGCACGCGTGAGGTTGCCAATGCGGAGGTTAGATATGGTTCCGGGGAATCGATTGAGACCATTATTTTTGTAATTGGAGCAACCCTTAAAGGCGTTTTGAGGCGCCCCGTCCTTTGAGAACCTTTTATGGTCTCAAGGATATGAGGCACGCGTGAGGTTTTTAATGTGGAGGTTAGATATGGACCCGAGGAATCGACTGAGACCATTGTTTTTTGCAATTGGATTAGCCATTAAGGGCGTTTTGAGGCGCCCCGTCCTTTAAGCACCTTTTATGGTCTCAAGGATATAAGGCACGCATGAGGTTGCCAATGCAGAGGTTATATATGGACACAGAGAATCGATTGAGACCATTATTTTTGCAATTGGAGCAACCCTTAAAGGCGTTTTGAGGCGCCCGTCCTTTCAGAACCTTTTATGGTCTAAAGGATATAAGGCACGCGTGAGGTTGCCAATGCGGCGGTTAGATATGGACCCGGGGAATCGATTGAGACCATTATTTTTGCAATTAGAGCAACCCTTAAAGGCGTTTTGAGGCGCCCTGTCCTTTGAGAACCTTTTATGGTCTCAAGGATTTGAGGCACGCGTAAGGGTTTTTAATGCAGAGGTTAGATATGGACCTGAGGAATCGACTGAGCCCATTGTTTTTGCAATTGGAACAGCCATTAAGGGCGTTTTGAGGCGCACCGTCCTTTGAGAACCTTTTATGGTCTCAAGGATATAAGGCACGCGTGAGGTTGCCAATGCGGAGGTTAGATATGGACCCGGGGAATCGATTGAGACCATTATTTTTGCAATTGGAGCAACCCTTAAAGGCGTTTTGAGGCGCCCGTCCTTTGATAACCTTTTATGGTCTCAAGGATATAAGGCACGCTTGAGGTTGCCAATGCGGAGGTTGGATATGGACCCGGGAATCGATTGAGACCATTATTTTTGCAATTGGAGCAACCCTTAAAGGCGTTTTGAGGCGCCCGTCCTTTGAGAACCTTTTATGGTCTCAAGGATATAAGGCACGCGTGAGGTTTCTAATGCGGAGGTTAGATATGGACCTGAGGAATCGACTGAGACCATTGTTTTTGCATTTGGAACAGCCGTTAAGGGCTTTTTGAGGCGCCCCGTCCTTTGAGAACCTTTTATGGTCTCAAGGATATAAGGCACGCGTGAGGTTGCCAATGCAGAGGTTAGATATGGACCCGGGGAATCGATTGAGACCATTATTTTTGTTATTGGAGCAACCCTTAATGGCGTTTTGAGGCGCCCCGTCCTTTGAGAACCTTTTATGGTCTCAAGGATATGAGGCACGCGTGAGGTTTCTAATGCGGAGGTTAGATATGGACCTGAGGAATCGACTGAGACCATTACTTTTTCAATTGGAACAGCCGTTAAGGGCGTTTTGAGGCGCCCCGTCCTTTGAGAACCTTTTATGGTCTCAAGGATATAAGGTACGCGTGAGGTTGCCAATGCGGAGGTTAGATATGGACCCGGGGAATCGATTGAGGCCATTATTTTTGCAATTGGAGCAACCCTTAAAGGCGTTTTGAGGCGCCCCGTCCTTTGAGAACCTTTTATGGTCTCAAGGATATGAGGAACGCGTGAAATTTATAATGCAGAGGTTAGATATGGACCTGAGGAATCGACTGAGACCATTGTTTTTGCAATTGGAACAGCCGTTAAGGGCGTTTTGAGGCGCCCCGTCTTTTGAGAACCTTTTATGGTCTCAAGGATATGAGGCACGCGTGAGATTTCTAATGCAGAGGTTAGATATGGACCCGGGGAATCGATTGAGACCATTATTTTTGCAATTGGAGCAACCCTTAAAGGCGTTTTGAGGCGCCCCGTCCTTTGCGAACCTTTTATGGTCTCAAGGATATGAGGCACGCGTGAGGTTTCTAGTGCGGAGGTTAGATATGGACCTGAGGAATCGACTGAGGCCATTGTTTTTGCAATTGGAACAGCCGTTAAGGGCGTTTTTAGGCGCCCCGTCCTTTGACCTTGAAAATTGCCTTGAAGATGACCTTGAATGTCAAAATAAATGTAATTTTCGTGATCAGCGTGCCCCAATTGACCTGTAACCAGATTTTGGAGCGAATCGCTACTCGACGCTGAATTCGAATCCGAATCCGACGCTAACTTCACGGACTGGGTAGCTCGGGACATGAGGAAGGTTCTGCACACGTGGACCAGTGAACTTGGCAGCGAACGCCCCGTTCAGTGCGTTCGCGCGATCCAAGTCATCCGACACGAGTACGCGATCTATTTATTTATTTATTTATTTATTTCACGTCATCACGTATTTCCACACAATAGGGCTATTTTAATACCTTCGTCATACATTGGTGAACACAACATTTGCGTCGCAAACAATTGTCAAGAAGCTGCGTCAATAGATCAAGAAGCTTCAGTCAATATTTCCCCCTCCCGTTACTTTGCAATAACTCCTAAACCAACGCCAGTATTGCCACTAAACTTGCAGTACCTTCTCTCACATCAATCCTACACATGCTGGCCAAAGTAAAAAGATATGGTTATGATAGGTCAACCGAAAATGAATTCAGAGTGACGTCATGTTCTTCGGTTTTTGTTGAAAAATAATGGTTTTCGGAAAACGCTGTCAAAGATACAATGTTAGAGATAAATTACATTGTCTTAAATCGAATTACTGACAATAGACCGAGCTATCAAACTGCCATCTCGGATTTGTTTTTATTAATTCAAAATTTTAAGAAATCCAAATAATTTTATTCGGTCGTATTCGGTGAATATGTGTGCTAAATTTGAAGTCGATATCTTTAAAAATGACTGATTTATGACCTTTAAATGACAAAAAATCGACCACCTCTCACAGCATTACTATGTATAAAAAATGCATTTCCGTTTTTGCTTTTTATTTCTATTTATATGGAACAAACAATGTTCTAAGGTCATTTCTCGCGTTCTAGACAACAACAAAACATAAACATGTGGTACAACGCCTAATGACCGTAATCTGCAGTTTGACCTCGTGACCTCGGATGACCTTGACCTGACACAAGGTCATACACAGCATAGAATGGTACTTAAAAGTGTCAGACACACGAATAATACCGATTTATCGACTGCTTATGCGTTTAATATCGCAATGTTGCGCGACAATTCCATCCATCGAGACCTTTTGCCACGGTCCAACATTTTTACTTGACCTGACCTGTGACGTCATCAGTGACACCGAGGTCCACAATATTATGTTTCTCACAATAAATTGCCCAGGGCTATATAGTACCGTTTGAATTTTTACAATCGGTCCAGTAGTTCCGGAGATCCGAGGGGGGGGGAGGGCAAAACAAAAAATAGCCCTCCCCTCCCCAGTAAGCCGCGATATGAAATATACCCCAGTAACTCGCGGGTTAAGTCCGATCGGGTCGGCCTACTGCTCGTAGCCATTAAGTCCGATCGGCTCGGCCTACAGCTCGTAGCCATTAAGTCCGATCGGGTCGGCCTACAGCTCGTAGCCATTAATTCCGATCGGGACGAAACCTACCGCTCGCAGCCATTAAGTTCGATCGGGACGAAACATACTGCTCGTAACCATTAAGTCTGATCGGGACGAAACCTACCGCTCGTAGCCATTAAGTCCGATCGGGTCGGCCTAAGATTCGCTCGTAACCAGAATCTGGTGACGTCATAAAGCTTCCACATGACTCCAGACCAACAACAGTGATAGTAACCTTGAACCTTGATTTTATTGCCCGGCCACGAAGGTGACGCCAGCCCCACCGTTACCTAAACTCCCCCCAAGTGACCGTTTTTCGCCTCGACTGGGCAAGGCCATAGAGACTAGGTAGACCCGTCCGGGGTAGGCAGCGAAATGCGTGATGTCACGGACACGTGACGTCACACGCTCCCTATTCAAATAGTGTTAAATCGGCCTACTTTCGCGTCCTACCATTTGCATACCTTAGGTGCCAGAGGGATCAATTGAGCACTAAATGATATATTTAAACGTCCTCTACAGCTCGCTTTTGGGATATTTTCTCCTAAATTGCAAGGATGAGCCGCTAGACGATGTCAAAGCGAGACATGCAACCGAGCGAGGCCCATGCCCATATAAGGCAATGTTTGGATTTTGGCCACGGGGAACTGTCGCTGGATGCTGTTTTTGGTTGAAGTGCGAATTTTGTATTATTTCACCTGGTTGTTGATGAATTAAGGTGACTTGATGATATTTTGTAGTAGTATCTATCAGGTGAAAGTATGTTTACATCTGGATTACACTTGTTTCACCTACAATTATGTTGAAGATCGTTGAGTGACGAATGCGCCACCGTAAATAAACATGGCGGCCGCGCCGGTCGAAGGCGTAATTCTTTTGGTAGACTGAGAAGTGCCACGAGACGGTCTACGAAAGGGAATACGCTTCTCCCGATTCGGCCACCCCATTGGTGGAAATCGATCTGGAAAGTGACGCCATGGGACAGGGTGGACACGTTACGGAGATAGCCATGACACCCCCTGTCGACTGGGGGGGGGGCTGTGACTGGGGGGGGGGGGGTGCCCCGCAGTTAACATGTTAGACGAGTCCCTGATCATAAGGTTGTGCATAAATGGTGTGATGCAGCAACTAGACATTTCCTCCAAGAAAATCGAAGAAAGCAAGTTATGGGCTGCCATGCTTTCCAATATTTTCCAGAAGGCCCAGGTAGGTACAAGTTGTTACGCTCAAAGTGCCTGTTCTCTTGCATATAAATGCATATGTTCTCTTGTATGAATGCATGATTTGTCTTGCAAAATAAGAGAGCATGCTCTCTTATTTTGCAAGACAAATCATGCATTCATGCAAGAGAACAAATACATTTATATGCAAGAGAGCAGGCACTTTGAGCATAACAGCTTGTACCTACCTGGGCCTTCTGGAAAATATTGGAAAGCATGGTTTAGCTGATCAAAATTATGTATGCCTTATGTCCACTGCCCCGCATTTCGACCTGCACTGTCAATGGATTAAATTTAAATTGCCTATTGTTTCCAGCTTTTCAAAATATGTATCTGACCTGAAAATTATTTGTATTTATGTCTACTATCTTCAAAGGTCAAGGTACACCCAACTTGACCTACTCACTCTGCAGTAACAATACGGATTTCACAGCGTTTCTAATGCGTAACAGATGGTAGGTATTGTGATGATGAAACCTTGGGCACTTCACTGAAAATATTTTTTTACAAGGGTACTAGCATTCAACAGTGTTTTTTACGAAATACAACAGTACAACTACTGTTGAATGCTTGTAACATAAACACTGCATTGTTCAAGGCTTGTCGGCATCTAATTCCTGTAATAAACTACAAGGTATCTACTACGGCAGTAGTTTAGATCGTCGTGACGTCACTACCTTTAAACGCAACACCATTGCTTTGCCCTTGTAGATCTGCTGCAAACATTTTGCGCAGTGCATGGGGCCGGCCAGGCCTGGCCAGGCCCATGTTGTCATGTTGTATAGCCTTGGTCAGGCCTAACAAGCTGCAGCGCGTCGGCGTGTCTCAGCGACCGCCATTTTTCGAAGGGATTCCCAGAGGCAGGTGGCGTGGTGGCGGTTTTTATTTTGTGAAGTAACAGCGTTGGTGTGGTGGCACACAGACGTTAGATAGGTAGGTTATTTTATTGTGTTCTTATGTCCGGAAAAATTTAGAAGTTATGTTTCAGGAATGCTGTATCAGTCGGACTATCTGGTATGTTTCCATATCTGAGGTTATCATTTTGGTAAACCCTTCCGAAAATGGAATGCTAGCTTCAGTATTTGATATATCATATATATAGTACCTATATGAGTCAATGCTAACTCATATACCTTGAATTACTTTACCATTTCAGGGAGTAGGTATGGAGGCTTATTCAAGCCTATATGGACCGGATCATTAATGAACTGAACTGGGAACTGAGAACTCTGTTTGTAGACAGCTATAAAAAAAGCAAATTGGATATCTCCAATGGGAATCTAGCCGAGCCAGGATTTGAATGTGGGCATAGACCAGTCTGCAAAGTAGGGCACTTCTCAACAAAATTATGTCGGTGCGCATGAGATTTATGTGCATTATTCAGATTTTTCATGCACAGAATGCAACTCTCATGCGCATGCCAGGTACGCGCACCCTCCGACATGCACAGTACTGGGCCAGTCTGCAAAGCAGGACACTTCTCGACAAAATTATGTTGGTGCGCATGAGATTTATGCGCATTATTCAGATTTTTCATGCGCAGAATGCAACTCATGCGCACGCTAGGTGTGTGCACCCACCGACATGCACATCACTGGGACCGCGCAAGGCAAGGACCCTAGGGTTAACTATTACGGCGTAAAAAAAACAATGTAATAAGCTAGGTGCACCAAATTTGTCACAAAAACTTCATAATTGTCTCATAATTGGCTTCCATTTTTTACTATCGAAGGAACAAACATACTTTTAATCTTGGGCAATTAAATGTTCAGTAACTAACATTTTTTAAAAAGTGTTTTCCATTTGTCTCAAATATATGCATTTTTGTCATGTCTTGAGTTGTACACTTGAGGTGTCTGAGTTTTTCCTTTTTTAGTGTGCATGGGTCAAAGCCGAGTGTGCATCCATGTGCACACTTTGATCCCCCATGCACAGTCTGTCAAGCTGGCTAACACACTTTGCACTATGGCCTGGGGTTATGTCGGGTTATTTTTAGTGTGCATGGGTCAAAGCCGAGTGTGCATCCATGCACACACTTTGATCCCCCATGCGCAGTCCGTAGAGCCGGCTGACGCTTTACACTATGGCCTGGGGTTAGGTCAGGTTATTTTTAGTGTGCATGGGTCGAAGTCGAGTGCATCAATGTGCACACTTTGATCCCCCATGCATAGTCCGTCGAGCCGGTTGACACTTTGCACTATGGCCTGGGGTTAGGTAAGGTTATTTTTAGTGTGCATGGGTCAAAGCCGAGTGCGCATCCATGCACACACTTTGGTCCTCCATGCGCAGTGTTGAGCCGGCTGACACACTTTGCACTATGGGTACTGGGACCGCGGCAAGGCAAGGACCCCAGGGTTAACTTTTATGGTGTAAAAAACACAATGTAATAAGCAGTCTGCCAGGTGTGCCAAATTTGTCACAAAAACTTCATAATTGTCTCATCTTTGGCTTCCATTTTTTACTATCGAAGGAACAAAAATACTTTTAATCTTGGGCAATTAAATGTACAGTAACTCACATTTTTTAAAAAGTGTTTTTCTATTTGTTGCAAATATATGTGTTTTTGTTGTCTTGAGTTGTACGCTTGAGGTGTCTTGAGTTTTTTTCCTTTTTTTAGTGTGCATGGGTCAAAGCAGAGTGTGCATCCATGCACACACTTTGATCCCCATGCGCCCATGCACACACTTTGATCCCCATGCGCAGTCTGTTGAGCCGGCTGGCACACTTTGCACTATGGATCATAGATGGAGCAGATACAATATTAGTTGGGAGGCAGTTCCATCTGTTAAAAGCTCTTGCTGTGAGAAAGTGGCGCCTAGGTATAAATCTTGCCGGTATTAGTTCAGTAATTCACCTCTCCAGTTAAATGTGTTCTTGAGGTCCCTAATAGAAGAAGATAGAAACACTGACATTATTACGACACAGAAAAGTGGGTATTGGCAGGGCAGGCGTCACACTTCCATACACGAGCTGTAGGTAGTGTAACAAGGGGCGGATGCTGCTGCCGGCTTGATGATGTCACTGGGAGGTTATACTTAATGGCGTTTGTCTGTTTACTACTGGATCAGACTTAATGGCAGGGTTAGGCTAGTTTAGGTTATGGTACCTAAGCTAATCTAACCCCGCCATTGTCTGATTGAGTAGTAAACATGCCTACACCATTAAGTCTGATCAAATAGTAAACAGGCCTATGCCATAAAGTATACCCTCCCAGTGACGTCATCAAACCGACTGCACCGCCTGCCCCTTATTACACTACCTACAGCTGGTGTACGGAAGTGTGGCGCCTGCCCTACCAATACCAAAAAGTGTACTAGTAAATAGTAATACCAAAGCTATGAGTTATGACGTCACCAACGACAATGCAGAAATAATGTAATTGAACCTGAGCTAATCTTTACAGCAATTACGGTCACAGGGACCCATGTTTAGAACGCTCCGCTCACATTCGCTCTCTACGCTGCAGCCCTTCACAAACTTAACAAGCATCTAAACATTTTGTTATTGTGTCTTCTCCCAATACATCTCAGGAATAGTGTGGCCAAATTCACAATTTTACGGGGAAAATGGCACCTAACTAGAGTAATTTTGTCATCCCTAAATCACAATTAATTCACAATTATGGCATCTTCACAGGATTTTTGTCACAAATGCATTGAAACCAAGGCCGCAGTCACTAATATAATTTTAGAGCAATGCATTGAAGCCAAGGCCGCAGTCGTGAATCTAATTTGAGTGCACTCTGTCAGCCAAGACTGCAGTAATTAGCAGGGGCCCGGGAACAGGGGGGGGGGCAGCGGGGGCGCTTGCCCCCCCCCCCCCCCAACATCTGGACCGGGGGGGGGGGCGGCGCCCCCCCCCCCCCAACTTTGGCGAGCAGAATTTTCCCTAAAATTGAGCTCTTTCAATTTTCTTCACAAAAAGTTATATAAAATATGAAAGCCTCCTTATGTCACTTTCACTTTATTTTTTATTTTATAGCATGTCATAAGTATTATTATTATATGACTTTGCCTTTATAGCAGCGTCGTATACCTTTCTTTTCATTCCTTTTCCTTTTTCCATTAGATGTTCTATGAGATATAATGGAAAACTTTGGTAGCAGTACATTTGGGGGCAGTTGTCTGCTTGGCGCGTCGTCGTTAAAATGACGCACTGATGCAGTGGCGGATCTACGGTTGGGCAAAATGGGCAATTGCCCTCCCCCAACCCGCCTGAAATCGGCGCAAAATTGACCTATTTCCCGCTATAGAAGAAAATCTAAGCAACTTTTACCATGGAAGGTTTGCTTTAACCCTCGCCCTACGGGGGGTCCTAAAACGACCCCCTGATGTTTTTCTTGCATAACTTTTTAGACATGGGGCGCATCTTGCTGTTGAAATTTTTAGTAGCTAAGTATACAACAATTATACGTATGCTGTACAAATTTCATTGAAATTTATTGAGAAATTTGGGAAATAATGATGTTTTGATGACGTCATGTTGGTGCAAAAACGATAAATGTTTGAACAATCGTAGACACAGAGTTTTAAATAAAATTGCAAACTCAATTAAGAAAAGATATACAATTTCATTTTCTTTCAAATGCCAATCTCGGATTTTCAAAGTTTTGGGTTTTTGTTCCCCAAAATGAACAAAAACGTTTTTCTTTTTAAATGACCACAAAATCAAAATTTGCAAAAATGTTTTTAAAAAACTGAATGTATGTGAGAGAACTGAGTATGGAAAATAATAAAACCAAATTTCAAAGAAATATCTCTATTGTTGACTGAGTGATGGCTCCCTAAGTGTAAGAAATTCATGACGTCATTTTTTAATAACTTTTTGGGACTTTTTTTGACCAAATACGAATAAATAATTACCTTTTCTGTATTTCTGAAACAAAACTGGTCTAGGAATATGCCTTTTTATTTACGTTTATCAATTTCTCATTTTGAGGTTTTCTGACAGAGTAAAATCGCTGTTCTGGACGTGGTCGATCGAGGTCATTCACTGGACCTGGAAGGTCACTCGTTGACCTGAAACCTAAAAATTGCATACCGTTAGATTCCAAACATGACAGGCAACATGTTGGCTCTTACCCCGTTGCTCTATCTTGCTTGGTTTGGAAATTAACAGGGGGTCTTTTCAGGACGAGGACGTAGGGCGAAGGTGAAAAAAGTTCCCGTAGGGCGAGAGTTAAATCAGCTATCAATGCATAAGCAAGCTAAATCCGATGAGTTTTCAGAATTATGTGAAACTTTTTTGAATTTTGCCACCGCCCCCCCCCCCCCCCCCAAACTCCCGTCCTGGATCCGCTGCTGCACTGACGGCGATAAACATCTGCTGCATTTTGTTTATAAGTGTATCCCACGTCAACGTTACGGATGTGGTCAAACTGGCGAGCGGCCCTCTAGCTGTCCTCGCTGTCTATGCCGATGGGGCGGCAATTGCAAGCAAGAGTTACGTATATGTCGTAGGTTACCGTGATACGGCGATGAAGAGGTCAGTGCAGCCCACACTGGTGGACTTCTTCAAGAGAAAAAAAGTCAGGCGTCAGGTACGAATATTTTATCAGACGACAGGCGGGTTTACAAAGGAAACGGGGGGTGGCATGACCACCACTTTTCATATTTTTTTAATGTTTATGTTAACCTGCGTCGGTCGTGCCGGGGGCGGGGAATTTAGACGCCCCCCCCCAAGGTTTTTCGAGGATAGCGAAAAACGGCGGCACGCCGTTTTTGCCGTTTCAAAAACGGCGCACGGCGCACAGCGCCACCGTTTCAAAAACGGCACACGGCGCACAGTGCCGCCGTTTAAAAAAAACGGCGCACGGTGCACAGCGCCGCCGTTTCAGCCGCTGTTTTTGGCACACCTGTTCGGGCATCAATTATCCACATTGTGTGCAATTCTTGACCACGGGTCATCTCAGGTCAGGTCACGTGACCACACCTCCAAATAAGTTTGCAGTCGTACCACAGCCACAGTTTTTGACCGATCGGTTTCAAACTTACAGGATTTCATAAGGTCATAGGTACATACAATTCGAGTATCTACGATTTTGAATATCGGTGACCTAAGGTAGCCGGTCGGGTCAATTTCGTGACCTCCCATTATAAGTCAATGGGGAAATATTCAAATGTTTCCTATTCCGAGGATACACATATCAGTCCAATTCCTCCAGCATCATGTTATCATATGCTATTATTGATGATCCAGGTTCAATTTTTGTTCAGTGACCCCTACAGGGTCAACCGAGGTCATCTGAGGTCACCAACACTTTTCGTGTCAGTAACTCGATAGAATGAATATAATGAAGTGAAATCGGCGTAAATCTGTTTGTCTTGTCGAGACACGTCTCCCAATATGCAACATGACCTACTTGTGTTACCACGACCTTGACCTGAGGTCAAGGTCAATTATAGTCAACATGACTATGATTCAAAGCGCCTTGACGAGAAAAACACGATGGCGTCAAGCGTGTTGCTTTATCTTTGTTAGGTAAAAAGTTATTATCGAAAAACCATTTTGCTAAAAAATAACATTTTTGACATTTGATGACCTCTGGACTCTGGAGCCTAAAATATTGACGTAAGCTCAAATCTGAGGGAACCTTGGCGATTGCATTTTTCAAGAGATTTCCATTATTTTGTTCCCGTTTGTTCCTAGCTATCTTAGTTCATGTGATATCTGGAAATATCTGGAGCGATGTCCTAAAACTGGGAAATCTGACCTTTGATGACCTCTGATGACCTCAATATTGACCTGACCTAAAAAATGACCGAAATACTTTCGAAGGAGCTTGTCTCGACGTATCTACCGCCGTTTTCCGCTTGTCACTACGTTGCGTGGCTTTCGAGATCATAGGGGGGGGGGGGGCGAAATCCCCCCCCCCCCCCTCCTCCAGGGCGAGTTATTCTCAGAGGCCCTCCAGGGCGCGTGTTAAGTCACTTTTCGAGTGAACAAATATCACCATCGTTTTCAGAAGCACTTCATATTTTCAACTACAACCAGCTTATACTTTACAACTTTCAGAAAGGTGAAACATTCCCTTTAACAAATTCCACGCTTTCACAATTTACTTGAAAACTATAGAGGTCCGATCTGGAGTGTAGTGGTACATAAACCTGCCTGCCAATTGCCATCATGCTGATTCAGAGAATATATTGGTTTTGGGTCCACCACCAAGGGTTTTCGAGTCGATCGCTTTTAAACGGTTTGAATTTGCCCTTTATTAAGTAGATGAGTGCATGTGCTGATCACATTTTGTTCTTTTAGCAAACTGGCATCTGGCGTGCAATACCCGTGTACCACATGTCACCTGAAGTTTGACAGCATATCAAGATTAGCCCGGCATTTTGTAGTAGTGCATGAGGGAAATGGAACAGCCTCTCTGAAATGTTTTCTTTGTTGTAAACATTTTAGCATGTCTCGTGCCTGGAAACGACACATGTGAAGACATGCCATCGTGTTGAGATTGTACCAAACTGTCATCTGGGTGAAGAATTGCAGGAGCATCCCGAGGAAGCCCAAGCTGGATCATTATTGTGTGATGCTGAACTGCCTTTGGAGAGATTAGGCACCGAATCTGACCCAACCCATTCGTTGAAGGAAGATTTTGTGCAACCTGGAGATTTCTTTGGTAATTTGCGGTCAAGTGGTCTTAGCGACAAACATTGTGATGCTGTCTTAAGCTTTTGCAAAAGTTTGTCTTCCCAAATTGTAAAGGAATGTGTGGAACTCGCCAAGAGGAGGGGCTCGTTCGATGTCTCCAGTGATGAACTTCCATCAGTGAAAGACTTAAATGACGCTGGTTCTGTGTTTCTTCACAATAAGTTCATTGCTCACAACCACACATATGTGTCACCAATCACTGTGATCTTGGGTAAAGGCAAAAACGGGAAGACAGACTCGTTCCAGCGGATCCCCATAGGAAAACAGCTCCAGAACCTTTTTCTCAGCAAGCGTTTTGTGTCTCATGATCTTCTGAAGAGCAACCACAGGCACATATCTGACATATATGCAGACATTTTTGACGGCACTGAGCATATTCCTGTTCGCAATAGGATATCGCTTATTCTGTTTTATGACGAATTTGTGGTGGTGTGCCCGATAGGAAGCAAAGCTAAACAGTACAAGCCAGGTGGCATCTACTGTAGCATCGGAAACCTCGACGTTGTAGAGCGATCACACTGTGATTACACTATATTATTGTCATTGTTTGAAACCTCTCTTTTGAAAACATATGGGTCATGGGTGGTTGAAATTGTTGAACCCAGTTATAGAAGAACTGTCGTACCTAGAAAAGGCTGGTTTAGACGTCCATCGTGGTACCCGTGCCAAGGCGACCGTGCGGGTGGAGTGTTTGGTAGGTGACAATGCTGGTGTGCACAGTATATGTGGTTTTTACGGGTCTTTTACTGGTACAAATCGACTGTGCCGTGCCTGCTACGGAAGTCCTGACGAGATAAAGACTCAGTTTAAGGCAGAGCACTTTCGCAAGCGGTCGCAGGAGGAATACGAACGTGAACTTTGTGAGCTTCGTAGTGGGGGATTCAGTAAATCTCTGTGCAAGCGCTACGGCATCAACTTTGCGTGCCCTTTTCTAGGTCAAGAGAACTTCGATGGTGTAAATTTTCTACCTTTTGATGTTGTCCACGATTTGTTGGAGGGTATAATCAAGAGTGTACTGAATGCGCTTCTTTCGCAGGCTGCTAGAAGTCGTTTGGTAGATATAGATGTCGTGAATAGTGTCATCGAGCGGTTTGAGTTTCTTCCTGTGGATGGTGCGAAACCCCAGCGTATAGGTTGCCGTGGGTATGTGGTACAGATATCCATCAAACTGCATCCGAGATCTGGACACTGTTAAGGCTTCTCCCACTGATACTGTTGGAGGGGCGGGGTACTCTTCTGTGCTGACGTGCAGTGCGTTTGAGGTCTTCTTCCTTCTTTCTGAAATTGTTTTGCTGTGCTTGTCCCCAGTCGTCCACGAGGAGTCACTTCGAGAGTTCACCGGCAAAGTCGAGTTTTGGTTGACGCTGCTTAAAACGACATTTCCCAACTTCAGCATCACTCCCAAGGCCCACTATCTTCTCCATTATGCTGACCAGGTGCGAGCCCACGGACCCCTGAGATCAGTATGGACTATGAGATTCGAGTCAAAGCACCAAAATCTTAAATCTTTCATGAGCGGTCAATGAACAGGAAAAATGTTTGTAAGACCATTGCACTGCGTCATCAGAGGTGCCTAGCAACACGTCACAGTGTGGACGCCCCAGGTGCCATTGGCAAGTTTGTAGAATGTAAACGGGAACTTCCCAGTGATGTTGTGCAGCTTCTTGCCAGTCGTGATGCACAGCCTCTGAAAAGCTGTCACTATCGGTGCACCAAGTATGCTGCAAGTGATGCCGTTCTTGTTCAGTGGGCCGGGTTCGCTGTACTCGCGGTTGTTGTTTGTATGTACGCTGAGAACAATTGTCTCGATTTGATTGTGCGCCGCCTGATGTGTTCCCGCTCCCGACAAACGTGTTCGTATGTTGTGCGACCATGTGACGTCCTGGATGTGGTGAATGTGGACGAACTTTACGACTACCATCCCCTGGGAATGTACAAAACCAGAGATGGCAGCACTCACGTTGTCCTGAAGCATGCTGCAAAGGTGTTGGAGGAGGACACTGTCTGACAAATGGCCGTTCACCGAAGATTCCGGCGTACCCCGCATTGTACGGCTATTTTAAGTAATTTATTGATCGGTGTTTGTGTTTCTGTTTCATGACAATATGACGTTCCTTGTCCAGTGCGGGAAATTCAAGAAGCTCCTGCCCAAACTAGCAACCCCTCTCTTCCACGAACGCCTCTTAAAGGAAATAGTTCACCATCGGGAAATTTTTCAGAACACGATTTTATTATATTTTGTAATAGTTTCTTTTTTTCTTTTCAAAAATGGTCCTACATCGCGCCAATTCAGGACAGAAGGTCGTAAATTATTAATTTTATGGTGTGCGTTATTGGTCTGCGCATGCTCCCTGGCTGTGCTGGCACTTTCAGACGGTACGGTACATCATATATGCGCCGCATTCCTTCGTCAAAAAGTCAAATATCTTCGGCTGGAGAGTCTTTTCAGCCAAGACAAGTTGCAGATAAGGATTTCTCAACACGGGCTACAAAACTGCTATTTCAGTTCAAAACCCCATGTTGAAGGTGAACTATTTCCTTTAAAGTCATTCCCGGAGTTGCGGTGCAAAACATTCCGCATCAAAGTATACTCGGGTGTATTTGACGAATACGTCGACCTCGATGACGTAGAAGAGGCTGCAGATGGCAGCAAACTATTCGTGGAACTTTTGAGGTAGACTACTGGCAATCATTAAGTTCTCGTAAATACAGATTGATGATGGGCCAAACTCCTTCACTGATCAAATATCGATTTGAACATCAAACGTTTGAATGAATGTTTGCCGTGTGACAATTAGGCCGTTATTCAATTTTGAAGAAAAATAATTCAGGAAATGGCGTTCTGTACCTCATGACCGTGGCCGTCGCACATTGTTATGGTATTATATTAATCATCATCCTTGTTTTGTTTTTTAAATAGATAAATGCGATACAGGCATCAAAGAAATTGGGTCATTGACATCAGCCACAGGGCATCTGTGTAAATGACAATTAGTGATGTTGCTTGAAAGGTATGCTCACTTGAAAATTATTCACCTCCATTGAACCATCACATCCAATATTCCTGGCATCTTCCGTTTCCACCACCATTAACTTTTCTCATTCAAATATTATTTTGTACATGCATTGTTTGTTGCGGCAGACTGAATGCAATGTTCGTTATTTAAATGTTGTTAAAATATCAAATACAATTTCAGTATTGATGCCAAGGAGACCGTGCTTTCATTGTGAACGTCATTTATTGAAAACTGCTTATATTGCAGATTGCTACATGTTATTTTACTAATTGCAGTGGAAGCAATCAATAGTGTTGGTAACCTTTGCTAGTAAAGGTAATTGTGTTATGTGTACTTCTTAACCTGACATTTTTTGTTCTGAAATGCCAGTAAAAGTCGATACATTTTTTCGTTGCCTATGAAGCAGAATGGTTGCTATTATTCGCAAGTAATGTATTTTGCTTGAGTCATTTTGAACGATGTAATTAGCATTACCATGGTTGTGTCTCCATACAATGTTGATCTGTATTTCAGTGATGAAGTGCCTGATCCTGGGGCAAACGCGGCGAAAGAGTCGGCGACCAGTCAGCAGTCGCCTTCGAACGCTGTTCTGGACGTCATGTCTTCGAGCACATCTGGTGCGGCGTCCCAGCAGAGGTAGGAGTATAATTGATATCCTACTATTCCTGGATAATATTACTCAATAATAATACCATTTTCCTCTCTTTTGAATGCTTGAATGACATTTTTTT
>JAXIVJ010006642.1:0-65641 GCA_036785665.1 Chirona hameri | reverse complement strand
TTATCGCTGGCATATCATCATCACCATGTCAGTCACCCCATGTGCCTGAATACGCCCCTGAAACTCTATATGTAATAAATTATGCAAATAATGGAAGCAGGAGCTATGTTTTACATCTTGATAGCTATAAATGCCCCTTACATCGCTCTATTGGCTTCCCGCCAAGCATTGAATACTTCCTGGAACCCCCCCCCCCTTTTCAAGCCCCTGAAACCGCCTCTGCCATGCAATTTTTATGATATTTCATTAACATCAACTAATTTGTACTTGTTGCAATCCCCGTAAACCGATGTAACTCCTTCATACTTGAGGCAGCTAGGAAGAAACCGTAAAGATCGCATTTCCGTATTATCGCCAAATTTCGCCTCCGAACCCACCCAAAACTGTGCCCTGGAACCGCCTCTGTTCAGGTTAAGAACTCAAAATTTTGACTCAAATGCGGTATTCAATTCTATGAAAAGTCCCAAAATTTAATAAGCCTGCTCCCAGCCGTTCTGGAGATATCTGCGAAAAACATGAGGGGGGGGGGGGGGCGGAATCTGCCTCCCCTGTTACAATAGGGTTAAGCCAGCATCGCATTCCTTCGCCAAAAACTCAAATATATTCGGCTGGAGAGTCTTTTCAGTCAAGCAAACTTGCAGATAGGGGTTTCCCAACACGGGCTACAAAACTGCTATCTCAGTTTAAACTAATGTTGAAGGTGAACTATTTCCTTTAAACGCACAGTCAAACGATAATATTGACTGTGCGATCGCCCTCAATCGGCCAATGATAGACCGTAAAGGCAATGCGGCGGAGGCCGTCTGGCGATTAGGCGATTAGGGGTAGGTACTATGACGTCACCGACCGGTAGTTACAAATTCAATCCAGAGATGGCGCTACTGTCGGGTGTTGTGCACTTTCGGCGGCCGGAGTGTTCTACCTTCCTATATAGCCTTGAATATATCAAAAGACAAGTACCAAAATACAAATAAAAAATATGCGTATTCAGGGATGTAAAATGGGGGAAATTTCTGATAACAAATATGTGCTGTTCGTGATTGTTGGGACAACATGAATGTCACATGTGGGCATTATTTGCTGTAATTTGTTAAATGTAATATATTGCGCACAGGCGGATCCAGGTAAACAACGTGGGGGCACCATGCGCGTAACGCTTGTGTTATCTTACTAATTTGAAGTTGACCTAATTTGAGGGAGTGTATCGCCTCCATTTTTGTTTTGCACCTGGGTACGCCTCTGCCCAAAAATATGTACAATCCCAGTATTTATGATGCATATTGCATTGAAAATGTTTCTAACGCATGTATTGCACCGCAAACTACGAAGGAAGTATGCGCCGCACAACCCCATTCGTAACACCCTCCCCAAAACAAGAGCCTGACACCGCCTCTGCTGGGCCGATTTTTTTCTCAAAATTTTGACACAACACACACAATTCCATTTTGGGAAAAGTCACACAGTTTTAAGACGCTAGGCCTAACGGTTTAGAAGCGGTAAGCGAAAACCCACCGGGGGGCAGAATCTGCCCGCAGGGAATAGGGTTAAAGGGGGGGGGGTAGGTTAGGGTCAGTGGGGCTGGACGAGTATGCTTTTCAGACCAATGCTAATTGTCATCTTTATCAACACCGAGTGACGGACGAGACGATATACTGCGACGGTGTTCGTTCGCACCGACATGCAGCAGGGCGTGTGGCAGTGGGGGAGGCGTCAGGGGCAGACGCGCGGAACAAATATGTGTGCTCCCCCCCCCCTCCCCCCCACACACACACTAACTCGAAAACTAAAAGGGCTAGAAAAACGCGGAGAAAACGTGTGAAATATCTCGACAAAGACATTCGAAGTTACTTCGGGTATTTGTTTTGGCTCAGGTCAATATTGAGGTCACCGGAGGTTATCAAAGGTCAATTTGCCAATTATAGGACGCTGCTCCTGAAACCCCGAAATATATCGGGACTATGATAGGTAGGAACAAACGAAAACAAAACAATCAAAACTCTTGAACAATGAATTTGGTGTATTTAAATTTTAGCTAATGCCAATAGTTTAGGCTCCAGAGGTCACCAAAGGTCATGATGGCATTTTCTTCTCAAACGTCTTTCGTGAATAACTTTGTATCGGTCAAACATAGATCAATAATTTTAACACCGTCGTGTTTGGCTCGTCAATACGCTTCAAAACATATTGATGTGACCGGGTTAGGTCAACTTCAAAATTCCACCCACCATGACGAGCCGGCCGAACGACAGGCCGCGGAACTCCTCATCTCGAGAGAGCGGGGCTCTCTTGCGGTATCCGTCACCCACGGCGCCGGCCGCCTGAAACACAAGCACAACTGTGTGGCGAGACGCGAGACAGAGCACCAGAGCAGAGAACAGAGCGAGACGCGAGAACAGAGCAGATGGACGCGAGAACAGAGCAGATGGACGCGAGAACAGAGCAGATGGACGCGAGAACAGAGCAGATGGACGCGAGAACAGAGCAGATGGACAACATTCGAGAACTCATACAACGAACGCAGACTCAATAGGCAAAGTAGTGTCTTGTAAAAGCTGATCAATAGTCAAACGTTTCAACACCGGACAGTGTAATGTGCTGTTGACAAACTTGATTTGACCTGGCTTGACAAACTTTATTGAAAACTTGAGTCGACTCGATGCGTTTCGCCGCATCTGTGCGCCCGCCACTGACCTGCAGCACGCCGGTGAGCTGTTAACACTGACCTGCAGTACGCTGGTGACACTGACCTGCAGTACGCTGTTGACACTGACCTGCAGCACGCCGGTGAGCTGTTAACACTGACCTGCAGTACGCTGGTGACACTGACCTGTAGTACGCTGGTGACACTGACCTGTAGTACGCTGGTGACACTGACCTGCAGTACGCTGGTGACACTGACCTGTAGTACGCTGGTGACACTGACCTGTAGTACGCTGGTGACACTGACCTGCAGCACGCCGGTGAGCTGTTAACACTGACCTGCAGTACGCTGGTGACACTGACCTGTAGTACGCCGATGAGCTGTTAACACTGACCTGCAGTACGCTGGTGACACTGACCTGTAGTACGCTGGTGAGCTGTTAACACTGACCTGCAGTACGCTGGTGACACTGACCTGTAGTACGCTGGTGACACTGACCTGTAGTACGCTGGTGACACTGACCTGCAGTACGCTGTTGACACTGACCTGCAGCACGCCGGTGAGCTGTTAACACTGACCTGCAGTACGCTGGTGACACTGACCTGTAGTACGCTGGTGACACTGACCTGTAGTACGCTGGTGACACTGACCTGCAGTACGCTAGTGACACTGACCTGTAGTACGCTGGTGACACTGACCTGCAGTACGCTGTTGACACTGACCTGCAGTACGCTGGTGACACTGACCTGTAGTACGCTGGTGACACTGACCTGTAGTACGCCGGTGAGCTGTTAACACTGACCTGCAGTACGCTGTTGACACTGACCTGTAGTACGCTGGTGACACTGACCTGTAGTACGCTGGTGACACTGACCTGCAGTACGCCGGTGAGCTGTTAACACTGACCTGCAGTACGCTGGTGACACTGACCTGTAGTACGCTGGTGACACTGACCTGCAGCACGCCGGTGAGCTGTTAACACTGACCTGCAGTACGCTGGTGACACTGACCTGTAGTACGCTGGTGACACTGACCTGCAGTACGCTGGTGACACTGACCTGCAGTACGCTGGTGACACTGACCTGTAGTACGCTGGTGACACTGACCTGTAGTACGCTGGTGACACTGACCTGTAGTACGCCGATGAGCTGTTAACACTGACCTGCAGTACGCTGGTGACACTGACCTGTAGTACGCTGGTGACACTGACCTGTAGTACGCTGGTGACACTGACCTGCAGTACGCTGTTGACACTGACCTGCAGCACGCCGGTGAGCTGTTAACACTGACCTGCAGTACGCTGGTGACACTGACCTGTAGTACGCTGGTGACACTGACCTGTAGTACGCTGGTGACACTGACCTGCAGTACGCTAGTGACACTGACCTGTAGTACGCTGGTGACACTGACCTGCAGTACGCTGTTGACACTGACCTGCAGTACGCTGGTGACACTGACCTGTAGTACGCTGGTGACACTGACCTGTAGTACGCCGGTGAGCTGTTAACACTGACCTGCAGTACGCTGTTGACACTGACCTGTAGTACGCTGGTGACACTGACCTGTAGTACGCTGGTGACACTGACCTGTAGTACGCTGGTGACACTGACCTGTAGTACGCTGGTGACACTGACCTGTAGTACGCCGATGAGCTGTTAACACTGACCTGCAGTACGCTGGTGACACTGACCTGTAGTACGCTGGTGACACTGACCTGTAGTACGCTGGTGACACTGACCTGTAGTACGCCGATGAGCTGTTAACACTGACCTGCAGTACGCTGGTGACACTGACCTGTAGTACGCTGGTGACACTGACCTGTAGTACGCTGGTGACACTGACCTGTAGTACGCTGGTGACACTGACCTGTAGTACGCCGATGAGCTGTTAACACTGACCTGCAGTACGCTGGTGACACTGACCTGTAGTACGCTGGTGACACTGACCTGTAGTACGCTGGTGAGCTGTTAACACTGACCTGCAGTACGCTGGTGACACTGCCCTGTAGTACGCTGGTGACACTGACCTGCAGTACGCTGGTGACACTGACCTGTAGTACGCTGGTGACACTGACCTGTAGTACGCTGGTGACACTGACCTGTAGTACGCCGGTGAGCTGTTAACACTGACCTGTAGTACGCTGGTGACACTGACCTGTAGTACGCTGGTGACACTGACCTGCAGCACGCCGGTGAGCTGTTAACACTGACCTGCAGTACGCTATTGACACTGACCTGCAGTACGCTGGTGACACTGACCTGTAGTACGCTGGTGACACTGACCTGTAGTACGCCGGTGAGCTGTTAACACTGACCTGCAGTACGCTGTTGACACTGACCTGTAGTACGCTGGTGACACTGACCTGTAGTACGCTGGTGACACTGACCTGTAGTACGCTGGTGACACTGACCTGTAGTACGCTGGTGACACTGACCTGTAGTACGCTGGTGACACTGACCTGTAGTACGCCGATGAGCTGTTAACACTGACCTGCAGTACGCTGGTGACACTGACCTGTAGTACGCTGGTGACACTGACCTGTAGTACGCTGGTGACACTGACCTGTAGTACGCCGATGAGCTGTTAACACTGACCTGCAGTACGCTGGTGACACTGACCTGTAGTACGCTGGTGACACTGACCTGTAGTACGCTGGTGACACTGACCTGTAGTACGCTGGTGACACTGACCTGCAGTACGCCGATGAGCTGTTAACACTGACCTGCAGTACGCTGGTGACACTGACCTGTAGTACGCTGGTGACACTGACCTGTAGTACGCTGGTGAGCTGTTAACACTGACCTGCAGTACGCTGGTGACACTGCCCTGTAGTACGCTGGTGACACTGACCTGCAGTACGCTGGTGACACTGACCTGTAGTACGCTGGTGACACTGACCTGTAGTACGCCGGTGAGCTGTTAACACTGACCTGCAGTACGCTGGTGACACTGACCTGTAGTACGCTGGTGACACTGACCTGTAGTACGCTGGTGACACTGACCTGTAGTACGCCGGTGAGCTGTTAACACTGACCTGCAGTACGCTGGTGACACTGACCTGTAGTACGCTGGTGACACTGACCTGTAGTACGCCGGTGACACTGACCTGTAGTACGCCGATGAGCTGTTAACACTGACCTGCAGTACGCTGGTGAAACTGACCTGTAGTACGCTGGTGACACTGACCTGTAGTACGCTGGTGACACTGACCTGTAGTACGCCGGTGAGCTGTTGACACTGACCTGTAGTACGCTAGTGACACTGACCTGCAGTACGCTGGTGACACTGACCTGTAGTACGCTGGTGACACTGACCTGTAGTACGCCGGTGAGCTGTTAACACTGACCTGTAGTACGCTGGTGACACTGACCTGTAGTACGCTGGTGACACTGACCTGTAGTACGCCGATGAGCTGTTAACACTGACCTGCAGTACGCCGGTGACACTGACCTGCAGTACGCTGGTGACACTGACCTGCAGTACGCTGGTGACACTGACCTGTAGTACGCTGGTGACACTGACCTGTAGTACGCTGGTGACACTGACCTGTAGTACGCTGGTGACACTGACCTGTAGTACGCCGATGAGCTGTTAACACTGACCTGTAGTACGCTGGTGACACTGACCTGTAGTACGCTGGTGACACTGACCTGTAGTACGCTGGTGACACTGACCTGTAGTACGCTGGTGACACTGACCTGTAGTACGCCGATGAGCTGTTAACACTGACCTGCAGTACGCTGTTGACACTGACCTGTAGTACGCTGGTGACACTGACCTGTAGTACGCTGGTGACACTGACCTGTAGTACGCCGATGAGCTGTTAACACTGACCTGCAGTACGCTGTTGACACTGACCTGTAGTACGCTGGTGACACTGACCTGCAGTACGCTGGTGACACTGACCTGTAGTACGCTGGTGACACTGACCTGTAGTACGCCGATGAGCTGTTAACACTGACCTGCAGTACGCTGGTGACACTGACCTGTAGTACGCTGGTGACACTGACCTGTAGTACGCTGGTGACACTGACCTGTAGTACGCCGATGAGCTGTTAACACTGACCTGCAGTACGCTGGTGACACTGACCTGTAGTACGCTGGTGACACTGACCTGTAGTACGCTGGTGACACTGACCTGTAGTACGCTGGTGACACTGACCTGTAGTACGCTGGTGACACTGACCTGTAGTACGCCGATGAGCTGTTAACACTGACCTGCAGTACGCTGGTGACACTGACCTGCAGTACGCTGGTGACACTGACCTGTAGTACGCTGGTGACACTGACCTGTAGTACGCCGATGAGCTGTTAACACTGACCTGCAGTACGCTGTTGACACTGACCTGTAGTACGCTAGTGACACTGACCTGCAGTACGCTGGTGACACTGACCTGTAGTACGCTGGTGACACTGACCTGTAGTACGCCGATGAGCTGTTAACACTGACCTGCAGTACGCTGGTGACACTGACCTGTAGTACGCTGGTGACACTGACCTGTAGTACGCCGATGAGCTGTTAACACTGACCTGCAGTACGCTGGTGACACTGACCTGTAGTACGCTGGTGACACTGACCTGTAGTACGCTGGTGACACTGACCTGCAGTACGCTGGTGACACTGACCTGCAGTACGCCGGTGACACTGACCTGCAGTACGCTGGTGACACTGACCTGCAGTACGCTGGTGACACTGACCTGCAGTACGCTGGTGACACTGACCTGCAGTACGCTGGTGACACTGACCTGTAGTACGCTGGTGACACTGACCTGTAGTACGCCGATGAGCTGTTAACACTGACCTGCAGTACGCTGGTGACACTGACCTGTAGTACGCTGGTGACACTGACCTGTAGTACGCCGATGAGCCGTTGACACTCGAGGCGCGTCAGTAGGTGGTCGGCGACGAACCTCTGCGTCCCGCCCAGCTCTGCTGGTCCGCTGGTGACGACTGCCCGCCCCAGCCACGGCCCCGGCGGCGCCGATACCGCCGCCATCACCCGACTGTGCAGAGCCAGCAACGCGCCGGAGGCAGGCGGACCTACCCCGGGGTCACCCTGACCTACCCCGGGGTCCCCCTGACCTACCCCGGGGTCACCCTGACCTATCCCGGGGTCACCCTGACCTGGCCCGGGGTCACCCTGACCTACCCCGGGGTCCCCCTGACCTACCCCGGGGTCACCCTGACCTATCCCGGGGTCACCCTGACCTACCCCGGGGTCCCCCTGACCTACCCCGGGGTCACCCTGACCTATCCCGGGGTCACCCTGACCTATCCCGGGGTCACCCTGACCTGGCCCGGGGTCACCCTGACCTACCCCGGGGTCACCCTGACCTGCCCCGGGGTCACACTGACCTACCCCGGGGTCACCCTGACCTATCCCGGGGTCACCCTGACCTACCCCGGGGTCACCCTGACCTACCCCGGGGTCACCCTGACCTGGCCCGGGGTCACCCTGACCTACCCCGGGGTCGCCCTGACCTGCCCCGGGGTCACCCTGACCTGCCCCGGGGTCACCCTGATCTACCCCGGGGTCACCCTGACCTATCCCGGGGTCACCCTGACCTACCCCGGGGTCACCCTGACCTGGCCCGGGGTCACCCTGACCTACCCCGGGGTCGCCCTGACCTGCCCCGGGGTCACCCTGACCTGCCCCGGGGTCACCCTGACCTACCCCGGGGTCACCCTGACCTATCCCGGGGTCACCCTGACCTGCCCCGGAGTCACCCTGACCTGCCATGGGGTCACCCTGACCTGCCCCGGGGTCACCCTGACCTGCCCCGGGGTCACCCTGACCTACCCCGAGGTCACCCCGACCTGCCCCGGGGTCACCCTGACCTGCCCCGGAGTCACCCTGACCTGCCATGGGGTCACCCTGACCTACCCCGGGGTCATCCTGACATATCCCAGAGTCAACCTGACCTGCCCCGGGTTCACCCTGACCTGCCATGGGGTCACACTGACCTGGTCCGTGGTCACCCTGACCTGCCCTGGGGTCACCCTGACCTGGTCCGTGGTCACCCTGACCTGCCATGGGGTCACACTGACCTACCCCGGGGTAACCCTGACCTGGTCCGTGGTCACCCTGACCTGCCCCGGGGCCACCCTGACCTGCCCCGGGGCCACCCTGAACTGGTCCGGGGCCACCTTGACCTACCCCGGGGTCACCCTGTCCTGCCCCGAGGTCCTCAGCAGGCCCGCCCCGACTTGTGCTGAAGCTCGTCCATGTCTTCTCGTCTTGTGGCGGTGTGATATCGGCACTGGAGCTTTCAAGAATGCCCTGCTGAAGTACAGGTGCATTGATTTACGTCCGCATTTTTCCTCACGAGATGATAAATACTTGAGTGACGCTGCATAACCAATACAAGGAAGTATCCGAACGCCAGTATGTATTTTGGGTAGATATATTTGCCGGTTTGAAATGTTGCACATCTGATTGGGGCATTGTGCACTGAGCATCAGCATGCCGACATTCACGCCGTTTCAGATTACAAATAGCACGCACACATGATCTGTCAATATGTCACTGCATGGCAAAGCGTCCCGGCAAAGGGCTGGGTCATCCATAAACCATTCCTTTCCGGTCATTCCGGAATATAAAATAAACAACAATACGGACTACGGTCTAAAACACAAATAAACTAATAATAAAAACACCCACGGTCCTATATACAACACAAAAACACATACCAATCATGCTTCAGGCAACCGTAAATTAAGAAGCGGAGTTGACTGGATCAGTTTGCGCAACTTACCACCGCAACTACATCGGACCACCGGCATAAATGTCAACCACAGTCCACATGTCACATTCGTCTCAGATTTATATAAAACCATTTTCTCACATTGTACCATTACATGGGGTAATCGCTTAAAAAAATAATGGTCAAAGCTCCCAACCGCACTTTTTTTTAAACGGAAAATGAAAAAGAAGATAATATCCCATACCACTAATGATTGGACTTTGGAATGGATGTAGCACAATTTGCCAACAGACCCACTCGCAGAGAAACATAGGCCGCGTTCCATTCCATTCCGCGAACATTCCGAATCGGAATGCGACATCTTGTTCCGTTTCGGAATTCCGACCCTTTTCGGAGCATTCTTTCGGATATTCCGCGGCATGTTTGCCTCAAATGCGTCACAAGCGCGTTTTCGCTATGGTGACAGCGCCGCCATATTGGCTGGGGCTCTTTTTTTATTCCCCTCGTTCCGGCCGGAATGACCAGAATATTCCCGCCAGTTCCGACGGGGAATTTCTCAAGAACGGCCTGTGACGTCATTTCCCCCTCGGAATTCCCGCTGCGCGCCCAGCGGAGTGCAGCGGCAGCAGTGGCGCGCCCAGCGGAGTGCAGCGGCGGCAGTGGCGCGCCCAGCGGAGTGCAGCGGCGGCAGTGGCGCGCCCAGCGGAGTGCAGCGGCGGCAGAGGCGCGCCCAGCGGAGTGCAGCGGCGGTCCGACGTCCGGCGGCTCCGCGGCCAGGCCGGCGCAAACAGACCCAGTCGTGCAAAGCGGCCGCACTGCAGCAGGAGTGCGGCGGCCAGTCCGCCCCAAGCACGCGTTATGCCCCGTATGAGATCCTCAAGTTGAGTCGCATTAGTCATGATTCTCCCGTGTCCTGAAACCGCCGGCACCACCCGTCAGAGCAGGCCAGCCGTGCGGCGGCGGAGGGGGAGGCGCCGCACATGTTAGTCCAATATAGCTGCCGAGCAGGGAGGCGGGGGAGGGGAGGGGGGGGGGGGGGGGGGAGGCGCCGCACATGTAAGTCCAACGGAGCTGCCGAGCAGGGCGGCCATAACAAGCAGACGAAGAAACTTGCACATAAGCTTATGGAGAAACGTTGGTGACAATTGGTCCCATAAGGCTGGGACTCATTTGTGAAGTTAGGCACTCCCACCAAACCGATCACGTACACTCGTAGTATACTCGTCGACGGTATACACGTAGTTAAGCGGCGAGCGATCTGCACTTAAGCGCTAATAGGCAAGAGATCCAAACACCAGTTAGTTAAACCGGTTGGCAGAGTAACACCTTGCCTGGCAGTCCAATAGGGGAGTGATGCCAAAGCATTGTAGGTAACCAATGTACGCCAAGTCCGCGTCAATTTGGTTGGTCCGCCCGTATAGCTCAGTCGGGAGAGCGCTGGACTTCAGATCGAACCCACCCTGGCAAGGTGGGTTCGAGACGCTGCGGCGCTCGCCATCTGCTCCTGGCGGGGATGACCTGCGGCCGGTGTCAGCGGCCGCACTCATGGTCAGATAAAGCCAGCGGGCCGGGCGGACCATCCTCAGTCGTTAGGGGACGTACAACTTTCGCTACTAAATTGTCTGGAAATGCCCGATCGGATGGTGGGGCGGGGCCCACGCAACAAGCTCTGCTTAGCGTTGGTACTGATCCCACAAATCCATCCAATCAAAATATCCAGACTAAATGTATAACAAAGAAGAAGTAAGGTAAGCGGCCAACCATCAGCACTACACCCAGTGCTGAAGTAGACCCACCCATCTATAGCTAAACAAATGTATCACTACACCCAGTCCCGACCCATAGCTAACAAATATATGCACAATTACTTACCCCTTTCTTACTGGCTTCACCGTCACTAAAGCGGAAGTTTTCCAGAATGTAGTTGTCCAGCTTTTTCTCTCGTTCCCTGCGTTTGAAATGTTCGAGTATATCCTGTCGAAATAGATCCAATCAAAAATGCTCACGTCACACGTAATCACACGTTGCTTTGGACACAATGGCAGCTACAGATACAACGGTGCAGCACGATAGCGTTTTGGGGTCAAGGGAGTCGAAACCGGGGGACGAGGGGGACGCGTCCCCCAACTTCTTCGGATTTTAACATTAGTCATATGGGCGTTTCATGGAAAGAATAGCCTCAAGAACGATGTCGTTCCTCCCCCGCCCCCTAACTTTTGATACATGGCGATGCCACTGAATACGGTAGGGGCGTCGCCACTCGCCACCGGGGGGGGGGGGGGGGGGGGGCTGGGGGGCCGGCCCCCAGGATCGCTTTGGACTCGCCCGTCCCTCCCTCCCCCCCCCCCAAAATTAGCGGGAGTTTAACATTAGTCCATATGGGAGTGAAGGTCCAAACACCTCGCTGCCCCTCCCCCCTCACAGACATGGCTGGCCCCACTCAAAATGTTGTGGCGACGCCCCTGAAACACGGTATACGACACGGTATACGGCACGGTATACGACACGGTATACGGCACGGTATACGGCACGGTATACGACACGGTATACGACACGGTATACGACACGGTATACGACACGGTATACGACACGGTATACGGCGACGCTACCTTTACACCAGTAATGGTCGAGACCAGTGCATGATATGCAAGGAAAAGTATCCTGGCTGCGCCATCCTGCCTAATTGAGCCATCCACGCGTATCAGCTGTCAACCCCGTAACATAATTCACAAACACGACCACTTAAAACGTAAAGTTCTGGAAAAATGGTGACCTAATTGCACTCATTCAAAACCTATAAAAAGAACATGAATTTAATATATTGAAAGGTGAATATGCCTGAAGTATTGGTGACAATGGTTACACAATGATACGAACAAAATAAGGAATGTATGTTGGAAAATATCTTCTCGATTTCCCGTTACCAAGGGATTTCGTTCCAGCAGCGGTATACGGGCACATTCCCTGATATTCTGCCACATTGTAATGAAGCGCAAGGCCGTACCGAGATGAAACGCTTCAAATACAACACATTAATACAAACCACCTCTACTTGGAAACGCAAGGCCGTACCGAGATGAAACGCTTCAAATACAACACATTAATACAAACCACCTCTACTTGGAAACGCAAGGCCGTACCGAGATGAAACGCTTCAAATACAACACATTAATACAAACCACCTCTACTTGGAAACGCAAGGCCGTACCGAGATGAAACGCTTCAAATACAACACATTAATACAAACCACCTCTACTTGGAAACGCAAGGCCGTACCGAGATGAAACGCTTCAAATACAACACATTAATACAAACCACCTCTACTTGGAAACGCAAGGCCGTACCGAGATGAAACGCTTCAAATACAACACATTAATACAAACCACCTCTACTTGGAAACGCAAGGCCGTACCGAGATGAAACGCTTCAAATACAACACATTAATACAAACCACCCCTACTTGGAAACGCAAGGCCGTACCGAGATGAAACGCTTCAAATACAACACATTAATACAAACCACCTCTACTTGGAAACGCAAGGCCGTACCGAGATGAAACGCTTCAAATACAACACATTAATACACACCACCTCTACTTGGAAACGCAAGGCCGTACCGAGATGAAACGCTTCAAATACAACACATTAATACAAACCACCTCTACTTGGAAACGCAAGGCCGTACCGAGATGAAACGCTTCAAATACAACACATTAATACAAACCACCTCTACTTGGAAACGCAAGGCCGTACCGAGATGAAACGCTTCAAATACAACACATTAATACAAACCACCTCTACTTGGAAACGCAAGGCCGTACCGAGATGAAACGCTTCAAATACAACACATTAATACAAACCACCTCTACTTGGAAACGCAAGGCCGTACCGAGATGAAACGCTTCAAATACAACACATTAATACAAACCACCTCTACTTGGAAACGCAAGGCCGTACCGAGATGAAACGCTTCAAATACAACACATTAATACAAACCACCTCTACTTGGAAACGCAAGGCCGTACCGAGATGAAACGCTTCAAATACAACACATTAATACAAACCACCTCTACTTGGAAACGCAAGGCCGTACCGAGATGAAACGCTTCAAATACAACACATTAATACAAACCACCTCTACTTGGAAATGTATTCACCACTTCCAAGCAACGCGATAACACGATTAAGACGCCATTTCTCGCATTTGACTCTCGGCTCCCATTATGTTAAAGAGAAAAGTTCACCTTTAATATGGGGTTTTGGACTGAGATATCAGATTTGTAGAGCAGATCTAAAAATGGATTGTGGTGAAAAAATTACCTCCCTACGTTAAAGGGAAATAATGACCTTTTGATTTTGTTAGCAACAATTTCTTAGGCTACCGTTATGTTTTTAAAATTATTTTATTTAAATTTAAGAATTAAATAAAATTATTCCCAAATTCAAAGTTGTAAGTTTGGAAAAAATACAAAACAAGTACCTTGTGTACTTCATGAAGGACATTGACAAATTCGTCCTTCCCTACCATTGTTAACATCGAGTGCGGCATTTGTGGAGGCTCTGTGACATTTCCGATCAAACTGAGCGCTGCTCGGACACCCGCTAGTAGCGCTTTCGTTCTCCATGGCAACCAGGCGTCAGCCAATCAAAAGCCAGAAAGGGAATACGTTCTGGCTTTTCATTGGCTCACGCCTGGTTGCCATGGAGAACGAAAGCGCTACTAGCGTGCGTTCGAGCAGCGCTCTGATCCGTGAAGCAATCCGTGAAGCATCCGTGATGCATGACTGACTATCAGTATAAGTCATGAGTAACAACAACATGCAAACTATACCAACTCGAATAAAATAAGAGCGGAATGAATTGAACCCCAGGCAAGCTAGTATTCGCAAAGCACTCGGCACTGCGCCACAATAGCAAAAGGTGAGGGAAATGCATATTGGATACAATATTATTACGTCACAAGTTTCTGAAGTGTTAACTACTATGAAATACAGTGATAAAATACCTTTAATAATGATTAACAAGAAAATTCAAACTTAAAAACAATCATTTGAATAAGTCTTTAATTAGCTTTCAACTCGAAATCAGATATATTTTGCAATGCTACACAAGAATGGCACCAGTGACGTCATTAACAAAGCCTGCTACGGGACTTGGGTATACTAATCAGAAACAACTCGCCAAGTGCGCCGAGATGGTTAAGTGCGCCGAGAAGCATGACAATGACTTTGTAAACAAATCGCCGACGCTAAATAGGTCGCCGTCGATGTGCATCGATGAGCTTCTGATTTAATTGCCAGTTTTGTGTTATTGTTCGTTAGTTTTTTTGGGAAAAAAATATTATTTTTCATGATAAAATAAAGCATAGTGTTATATACAGCCACAGACAAACTATACACAACTCCTAATGTTGAAAACAAATGAATCGATTTTCAAAAATTGAGGGTCGCAACCACTAACTATGCCGCGTTGATGTGCATCGATGAGCTTCCGATTTTATTGCCACTTTTGTTCAATCGCTGTTAGTTTTAGAAGATCGCCGGGCATATAATCACAACAAGCAGAACGCACAATATATTTTCCACTCCATTGCGTAAAAAAACAATACGGGAAAAGCCCGCTGTTTGATGAGGACCAAAAGTACTTGACAAAAGGTCAGAAATAGTGCAAGTACCGGTCGTTTAAAGTGTGGAACGCTTATCAACTTTAACTTGAAATATCTTTCGGTAGGAAAGTTTTCATGCAAAATGTGATGAATTTACAATATATTTTGATCTCGTCTGGCGATTTCAAGTGCTAACTCCATTTTAGTGGAAAAAGGTCATTATTTCCCTTTAAGTAATTTCGACACAGGACTATTGGGCCCGGTTTCATGTCTGCTGTTCCGGGCCACGATCGGGACATGAATGCTCGCCGCCGGAGGCAGGTACACTCACTGGCACGTGGTCTCTGATCACGGCGCCTCGTTAACCCGCGAGTTACTGGGGTATATTTCATAAAGCGACTTAATGGGGGGGGGGACGGGCGGGCTATTTTTTGCCCCCTCCCCCCCCCCCCCCCCCCCCTCGGATCTCAGGAACTACTGGACCGAATATAAAAATACAAACGGCATTCGATAGCCCTGGGAAATTTATCGAGGGAAACATAATATTGTTGACCTCGGGGTCACCGATGACGTCATAGGTCAAATCAAGTACAAAATGTTTAACCGTGTCAAAAGGTCTCGATGGATGTAATTGTCGCGCAAAATTGCGATATTAAACGCATAAGCTGTCGATAAATCGGTATGCTTCGTGTGTCTGACACTTCTAAGTACCTTTCTAAGTTGTTAATGACCTTGGGTCAGGTCAAGGTCATCCGAAGTCACGAGGTCAAACTGCAGATTACGGTCATTAGGCGTTGTAACACATGTTTATGGGTTTGTTTTTCGTCTAGAACGCGAAAAGAGACCTTAGAACATTGTTTGTTCCATACAAATAGAAGTAAAAAGCAAAAATGGAAATGCGTTTTTTATGCATAGTAATGCTGTGAGAGGTGGTCGATTTTTGTCATTTAAAGGACATAACTCAGTCATATTTGAAGATATCGACTTCAAATTTGGTACACATATTCACCGCACACGTCGCGATCACATATATTCCGGTTTTTGGATATTTCTGATTTTTTCTTGAAAATTTTGTAAAAACAAAAACAAATGTATTTGGATTTCGCAAAATTTTGAATAAAAAACTCAAAAATCCGAGATGGCAGTTTGATAGCCCGGTCTATTGTCAGTAATTGATTTAAGACAATTGAGTTTATCTCAAGCATCGTACCTTTGACAGCGTTTTCCGCAAACCATTATTTTGCAACATAAACCGAAGAACATGACGTCATTCTGACGTCATTCCCGGTTGACCTATCATAGCCCCATATTTTTCCTTTTGCCAACATGTGTAGAATGGATGTGAGAGAAGGTACTGCAAGTTCAGTGACGATACCTATGTTCGTTTAGGAGTTATTGCAAAATAACGGGAGGGGGGGGGGGCAAAAATAGCCCCCCCCCCCCCCCCAGTAAGTCGCGGGTTAAAGGAAATACCTTCAACATGGGATTTTGAACTGAAATAGCAGTTTTGTAGCCCGTGTTGAGAAATCCTTATCTGCAACTTTTCTTGGCTGAAAAGACTCCAGCCGAAGATATTTGACTTTTTGGCGAAGGAATGCGGCGCATATTTGATATACCGTACCGTCTGAGAGTGCCAGCACTGGTCTGAGCATGCGCAGACCAATAACGCACACCATAACATTACTAATTTACGACCTTCTGTCCTGAATTGGCGCGATGTAGGACCATTTTTGAAAAGAAAAAAAGAAACTGTATTAAAAAATAGAATAAAATCGTGTTCTGAAAATTTTCCGAAGGTGAACTATTTCCTTTAAAGGGAATAAATAGTTCACCTTTAACATGGGGTTTTGGACTGAGATAGCAGATTTGTAGAGCAGATCTAAAAATGGTTTGTGGTGAAAGAATTACCTCTCTACGTTAAGTAATTTCGACACAGGACTAGTGGACCCGATTTCATTCCCACTGTTCTGGGCTACGATCTGGGAATGAACGATCGCCGCCGCGCCGCCGGAGGCAGGTACACTCTCTGGCACGTAGTCTCTGGTCACGACGCCTCGTTAATATCCGCTCAGCCGCCCGGGCGGCGCGGCGGCCCCTTGTCAGAGACTGTACTTCGCGGCAGGCGGAGCGGGGCGGAGCCAGAACGCCAGCTGCTATCGTACGATTTCTCGTGAAATAGAAAGAGAAACTTACTTCTTTCTCCACATATATCCATCAGTTGTCCAAACCAAAGTCATATTCATAGTTTTGAGCTCAAGATGCACCTAATGGTTGAACTTCAAGACAACTTTCAAGGTGACCTATTCCCTTTAATATCCGCTCAGCCGCCCGGGCGGCGCGGCGGCCCCTTGTCAAAGACTGTACTTGGCGGCAGGCGGAGCGGGGCGGAGCCAGAACGTCAGCTGCTATCGTACAATTTATCGTGAAATGCAAAGAGAAACTTACTTCTTTCTCCACATATATCCATCAGTTGTCCAAACCAAAGTCATATTCGTAGTTTTGAGCTCAAGATGCACCGTATGGTTGAATTCCAAGACAACTTTCAAGGTGACCTATTCCCTTTAACCCTCGCCCGTGCAGCGTCCGATCAGTGCGTGGCCGTGCAGGGTGTGTGTGTGTGTGTGTGGGGGGGGGGGGGGGGGGTACAACACCACCCCTAGCGTTTCGCCCCTTTCTGGGGTAGAGCTTCGATTAAAAAACGAGCGTGTTGCTTGTCACGAGAGGAAGCCATTGATACCCGATTTTAAGGTCTTAGGTCAATAGGTGACCTCTGAGGTCATGTCAATTACCCAAAATTCAACCAAAATGTAAATGCGTATAAATTGAATTTAATCGAGCTAGAATCGCGAATGACCATATCATTATGCTAAATGGGTGCCAAATTTGAAATCAGCGTCACAAAATATCCTAGAAACTGCCAAATTCAAAAAAGGTCATGTCAGGTCATTTGAGGTCCATGACCTCGGTTGACCTGTGGGGGCGCATGACCCAAGTGGAACATATAATTAAGTAAAATGGATCCCATATTTGAAATCAGCGTCACAAAAAGTCCTAGAAACTGCCAGAAGCCAAAACAGTAATATGAGGTCATCGGAGGTCAGTGACCTCGGTTGACCTCTGAAAAGATCAATCGAGGTCACAATCTCAATGGAAACCACAACTGTCACCTGGAAACACCTGTGCATATACTCCTGAACAATAAAACACTATGAAACTGGACAAGTTACAAGGATCAATACTACGGGACGCCAGTTGCGCCTGACATGACCTTGAAAAACAGGTTAAAGGTCCCTTGTCATGTGACCTACAACTTAGTTTTTTTAAAGAATATGTGTCAAATTGTTCACAAGTAGGGTACTGAAAGTTCCATCGCAATCGGTTGATATTTACGCGAGTTATTCCCAAAAAACCGAGAGGGGTGGCATCCACCCCCCTCCCCTGCACTGGCGAGGGTTAGCATAGTAGTCACACCGCAGTGAGCAGCCAAACAGTTTTATCTATAGTCAAACCAAACGGCAATTCAGATATATTTTACACTTAAATACGATCTTTGATCTCACCGCTCTTGGCGTGAAGAAGCTTTCGTCGACCTCCTCTTTCTGCAGGTAGAGCCGCTTGTTGCCGACTATGTCCTCATCGTTTGGCTTAAACAGCAGGTAGTTGGCCACATTGCTGCATGCCGCGTGAAGCATGTTCTCTGGAAAGCAAAACGGATCTTTGTGAAATAATTTTCTAAAAACGTTGTCAAAGAAAGGATATCGCACCATGCCATCATAACATTTTTCACAATCGGTCCAAATAAAACAATCATTTTACCTCCAGATGACTCCGATGAGACGGATCACCATCAGAGTGATCATAAAGGATATCGGCACCAATACAATGATGTGATTATAAAACATAATATTTGTACATGTTCAGTAAACTAAAATAACTCCAGGAAATCAATGCACAAACTAGCGTGATATGATAGTTATGATGTTATGTTAACACAAAATGCTAAGCAGCCGGGGGATATTGTAAATCTGGCATTGAGAAATACCTACATTGCAACACAAATTATACAGTACACAAATGTGCGCAGGCTCCAGGCAAGCCGCAGAGAACTGCTGCCAACGAGGCACCTCTCCTCACGTTTGTAGTATGCGAACTGCAGGTAGTGAAAGTGCGACTCGAGGTAGTCGGGCACGAAGTTTCCGGCCACCGACGCCAGCTGCTCTGGACAGCGGATCTTACAGCGCAAAACGTAGGCAAAGTGATCTGCAAACAACCACCATTCTGGTCACAACAAAACCAGAAATCCGAATTGAAGAAATTATAATAATATAACCAACTAAACACTGATACCTTTGTAGGATTCAGCTACAGATTGCCCTCTACCACTGGCAATCCAGACGACACCTTACGATTTTGCTACACCACAGAATGCACCTCGGGATCGCTCTCGAGTAGGTATATACTTATCCCCCCTCACCGTAGTTTCCGTGAGCTGCTACATGACATCACATCACCGCTACATGACATCACATCACCGCGTCATGACATCACCATTCACCGCTACATGATATCACATCACCGCTACATGACATCACATCACCGCTACATGACATCACATCACCGCTACATGACATCACATCACCGCTACATGACAGCACATCACCGCTACATGACATCAAATCACATCACCATTCATCACATCACCATACATGACATCACATCACCATTCATCGCTACATGACATGACATCACCGCTACATGACAGCACATCACCGCTACATGACATCACATCACCGCTACATGACATGACATCACCGCTACATGACATCACATCACCGCTACATGACAGCACATCACCGCTACATGACATGACATCACCGCTACATGACATCACATCACCGCTACATGACATCACATCACCGCTACATGACAGCACATCACCGCGTCATGACATCACCATTCACCGCTACATGATATCACATCACCGCTACATGACATCACATCACCGCTACATGACAGCACATCACCGCTACATGACATCACATCACCGATACATGACATCACATCACCGATACATGACATCACATCACCGCTACATGACATCACATCACCGCTACATGACATCACATCACCGCTACATGACATCACATCACCATACATGACATCACATCACCATTCATCGCTACATGACATCACATCACCGCTACATGACATCACATCACCGCTACATGACATCACATCACCGCTACATGACATCACATCACCGCTACATGACAACACATCACCGCTACATGACATCACATCACCGCTACATGACAGCACATCACCGCTACATGACATCACATCACCGCTACATGACATCACATCACCGCTACATGACATCACATCACCGCTACATGACATCACATCACCATTCACCTCTACATGAAATCACATCACCGCTACATGACATCACATCAGCACATATCACTCACTGGCTACGTTGGCCACGAAGTCTGGGTTGAACCCCTGCGGGAAGAAGCGTTCGCAGAGCGTGCGGCAGCGCTGCTCAGCCTCGAGGAAGCCCTCCAGCGCCTCCTCCATGAGCCGAGTCACCTGCGGCCACCGGGCTGACTCGTACGCGTCGTTACCGCGCGCATACAGCTCCGTGTGCTCCTGTTGGACACGCACGCATACACGGGTATGTGGGTACAGTGTAAATGGCTGGTATTATTGTCAGGAGGGCAGGAGTACGCTTGGTGTTTGTTTTTCGGCAGTCAGGAGCGAGATTCCAGGGCTGAGCCCACGCTCCGAGCATCTGAGACCACTCACTAATCACTCGGCCACAACATTCACCATCCTGGTAAGTGCTGCGCTCTACGAAGGGAAGAGAGATTCACGGTGAGCGGTCGGTTTGGGGACATGTACGATGGATGCCGCCGTTAGGCAGACCGAGGGATGCACGGTCGGAGCCCATGTCGGGATACTGACCACGTGTGTGAAGTTAGCAGCAGTTTTGATCTGGGCAGATATATGTCAAATATTCGAAAAATCTACGAATCCTTCGATTTCGCTCAAATGTGGTACAAAGGTACCCAATGGCCTCCTAAATATCCTTCTAGGGAGGTTTTGCGATGCATCCCATAGTTAAAACTCTAGAGGCTAAATAGTGTTCAAGGTGAAAATCGACGACCTCTTCGATTTGGCTCAAATTTGGTAAAAAAAAGTAGCGAACGACCTCCCAACTAGGGGCGTAGGATCCTATTAAGTTGGGCGGGGGGGGGGGGGGGGGCTTCAGCCCCCCCTCCAACTTGTGGCTCAGCCCCCCAACTTTTAGAGAATAAATATTAGACATACAAAACAGTAAGAAATAATACCCAAAAATGAAAACAAAACAGATTTAACATATTACTTATTATATAAACTAAAGATCAACCCGTTATTGACAACCAGGCAGCCTAAACAGTAAACAACCATGTGCACACACATCAAAATATGACACTTTATGAAATATGTACATGGTAAAATGAGCAAAGCAAGACATCCCAATTTGGCATTAGCTCTGGTTAACGAGCAAGCATCAGAATGGTGCATGATTATGCAAATGACACTGAAAAATAAAACAGAAATATTATTTGACCATCTCACAGCACACTGATCATCCTAGGCTGGAACAAGAACATGAATTATAATAGACCTAACAAGTACAAGTAAGATTGATAAGAATCAGGAGAAGCTTCAATTTCTTCATAATGTTCCAGCAATACAAATATGTTTCACAAGATAAATTAGGTCAGAGTGATAAAAAGTGAAGTTAGAAGAGGCATATCAGTTTAGGTCATTTGCGAGCAAAAAATATAGATCCAAATTCCAATACCAAAGAGCCCCAAACTTGCAAAAACAAAGCACAAATATTAGAAAACAGAGCACATACAAGATCCAAACGCCAGCGTCAAACATGTAGCGGAAGTAAGCAGGGATTCAGCAGGGATCGACGGCCCCTCAGATCGGGCTGAATTGCACAGAGCATGTAGGGAAAGTCGTCCCCTTTCTCCAAAACACATGTGAAAACACTGGTCATCCCATAGAGCGGCCACAAATGCCAAACAAAAACTGTATGCCCTCAGGGCATAATCGACGAACATATATAAACAGCGTATAAATAGTCAGCGTATATATAAACATAAGTCAGCGCTAATCTACTCAGTAAAACTGATCATAATGCATACCATTCGAAAGCGCTAATGTTTCCACAGATCATCAACCCAACATAATGCACCTGGGGCCCTAGGGGCTCAGCTAGGGCCGTTTCATATTTTGTCTTAGTTAAAGGGGTATTTTCCCTATAAAACGCTAGGAACCCAGTCGTGTTCCATACTATTCGAAGGCCCTAGGGGCCCAGCTAGGGCCGTTCCTATTTGTTGGCCCTATGGGGCGGCCCCTACGATTTCCTTCAAAATTTACTCTATCGACTCCTCAGACAAAGAAAACAAAGCTGGCCGAAGGAATATACCTGGTCACTTAAGAATAGGGCCCCTGTGCCGATTAGGAACCCCTTATAAGGTAAAGGGGCCTTTGCCCCCCAAAAACGCTAGGCAACCCAGTCAAGTTGCATATCATTCGATAGCACTTACTTTCGCAAAGCTAATGCAATCATCGGAATGCAGCTGAAAGCCCTAGGGGCCCAATTAGGGCCGTTCCTATTTTTTGGCCATATGGGGCGGTCCCTACGATTTCCTTCAAATTTACTCTATCGACTCCTCAGACCAAGAAAACAAATCTGGCTGAAGAAATATACCTGGTCATTTAAGATTAGGGCCCCCCTAGGGCCCATTAGGACCCCTGATAAGGTAAAGGAGCCTTTGCCCCAAAAACACGCTAGGAAACCCAGTCAAATTGCATATAATTCGAAAGCGCGAAATTTCCGCCTTTACCTTATAAGGTGGTCATAATCGGCCCTAGGGGCCCTAATCTTAAATGACCAGGTATATTTCTTCAGCCATATTTGTTTTCTTTGTCTGAGGAGTCGATAGAGTAAATTTGAAGGACATCGTGGGGCTGCTTCATAGGGTAAAAAAAAATGAACGGGCCTAATTGGGTTTCTAGGGCTCCCAGTTGCATTATGCTGATTGCATTATATTTGGAAAGTTGAGAGCTTTTGAATTATATGCAGTTTGACGGGGTTTCCTAACGTTTTGTTTTTAAAAAGGCCCCTTTACCATTTAAGGGGGGTCGAATCGGCCCTAGAATCGGCCCTTTATCTTAACCCGCACACTGCAGGGGGGTGTGATTTCCGCCCCCCCCCCCCCCTCCCCCTCAGGATTTTTGCGGATAGCTAAACAACAGCGGCCCGCAGCGCCGCCGGGTTTTGACACACCTGTTAAGACATCAATTGCGCACACTTTGAGAAGAAAATAACCTCGGATCATCTCAGGTCAGGTCACCAGACCAGGTCAAGTGACCCCACCTCCACAGATGCTTGCAGTTGTGCCAAAGCCAGAGTTTCTCACCGATCAGTTTGAAACTTATAGGATGTCATGAAGGCACCAGTACTTACAATTCTTATCTATCGAAATTTTGATATCGGTGACCTAAGGTCAGGTCAATTTTGTAACCTCCCCATAATAAGTCAATGGGGAAATATACAAATGCTTCCTATTTCAAGGATATGCATGATATTAGTCCAATTACCTATGGATCATGTTATTATGAGATATTCTTGATGATCCAAGTATAATTTTTGTTCAGTGACCCCTATGGGGTCATTTGAGGTCATGGGAGGTCACCATCACTTTTTTGTCAATAACTCTCGACATAATTAAGATAGAGAAGTAAAACAGACAGCAATGTGTTTCTCCCGTCGCGACACGTCTTCCCATATGCAACATGCCCTACTTGGGTCACCACTTGACCTTGACCTGAGGTCAAATTTTGAAGTGCACTTAACAAGGTCACCATGTATATATTTCAAAGCGTCTTGACGAGATAAACACATTGGCGTAAACAGTTTTCCGTTATATTTATTACGTAAAAAGTTAATAGCGAAAACCCATTTTGGCCAAAAAACAACATTTTCCCCTTTTTTGACCTCTGGAGCCTCAAATATTGACCTGAGATCAATTTTGAGGACACCATGTCGATTGTAAATTTCACTGGCTGGCGTTTGCTTTTTTTCTGTTTGTTTCTAACCAGCATAATTTCCGAGAGATATGGGAATGTCTGTAGCGATGTCCTAAAACAGGAAAAACTGGAACATTTGACCTTTGATGACCTCTGGTGACCTCAATTTTGACCTGACCTAAAACAATACTGAATACTTGCGATAGACCTTGTATCAAGCTATCAAATGACGTTTTCCGCTTGTCGCTACATAGCGTAGTTTTCGAGATCTCACGGGGGGGGGGGGCGGAAATCAACCCCCTGCAGTTCGTGTTCGGCGCAAAGCCCCTGCATTGCGCGGGTTAAATGACCAGGTATATTTCTTCAGCCAGATTTGTTTTCTTGGTCTGAAGAGTCGATAGAGTAAATTTGAAGGAAATCGTAGGGGCCGCCCCATAGGGCCAACAAATAGGAACGGCCCTAGTTGGGTCTCTAGGGCTCCCAGCTGCATTCTGATTATTGCATTAGCTTTTGAAAATTGAGTGCTTTCGAATGATATGCAATTTGACTGGGTTTCCTAACGTTTTTGTGCGACAAAGGCTCCTTTACCTTATAAGGGGGTCTAATCGGCCCTAGGGACCCTAATCTTAAATGACCAGGTATATTTTTTTCAGCCATATTTGTCTTCATGGTCTGAGGAGTCGATAGAGTAAATTTGATGGAAATCGTATCGGCCGCCCCATAGGGCCAACAATTAGGAACGGCCCTGGTTGGGCCCCTAGGGCTTACAATTGCATTCTGACGATTGAATTGGCTTTGGAAAATTGCGCGCTTTCGAATGATATGTAATTTAACTGGGTTTCCTTACAGTGTCCTAGCATTGGGAAACTTGGGAGGAAAATGACATCCTATGGATACTATTTTTCCACCCTTTTTCCCGAGTTTTACTGTGAATTTCCCACTCCTTATTTTAAAATGTATTGGATAATTGGAAACCTGATACTGATTTATGGATGTAATGATAGGGACAGCCTGTGGACGAAAAGACAGGTAAGGATTGGCATAGGTAATAACTAATTTTGGTGAGCAGTTAATTAGGTGATAAAGCCTAGTTCATATGCTTTTTGGTTTAATTTTCCACTCTTTATACTTATTTTAGTCAGAGTTTTCCACTCCGCACACCAGCTCCAAAGCAATTCTAGGAGCCTGTTTCCTTACGTGTTTTGGGGGCAAAGGTCTCTTTACCGTATAGGGGGTCCTAATTGGCCCTAGGGGCCCTAATCTTAAATGACCAGGTATATTTCTTCAGCCAGATTTGTTTTCTTTGTTTGAGGAGTCGATAGAGTAAATTTGAAGGAAATCGTAGAGGCCGCCCCATGGGGCCAAAAATAGGAACGGCCCTAGTTGGCCCCTAGGGCTCACAGCTGCATTCTGACGATTGTATTGGCTTTGGAAAATTGCACGCTTTCGAATGATATGCAATTTGACTGGGTTTCCTAACGTGTTTTTGGGGCAAAGGCCCCTTTACCTTATCAGGAGTCCTAATCGGCCCTAGGGGGCCCTAATCTTAAATGACCAGGTATATTTCTTCAGCCAGATTTGTTTTCTTGGTCTTAGGAGTCGATAGAGTAAATTTGAAGGAAATCGTAGGGGCCGCCCCATATGGCCAAAAATAGGAACGACCCTAGTTGGGCCCCTAGGGCTTCCAGCTGCATTCCGAGCTGGAAGCCCTATGAAGCCCATGACAGTCAGTCATTTTTGAAGATATCAACTTCAAATTGAGTACACGTATTCATCGAACACGTCTCGATCACATATATTCCGGTTTTTGGATAACTCGGATTTTTTTGTTGTTGAAAATATTGTAAAACAAAATGTATTTGGATTTCAATTTTGAATAAAAAATACTCGTTAATCAGAGATAGCAGTTTGATAGCCCGGTCTATGTATTTGACGTTTTCCGCTTGTATTTATTGTATGTATTTGGATTTGGATGTATTTGGATTTCTCAAAATTTTGAATAAAAAAAACAAAAAAATCCTAGATGGCAGTTTGATAGCCCGGTCTATTGTCAGTAATTAATTTAAGAATATTGAGTTTATTTCAAACATCGTACCTTTGACAGCGTTTTCCGCAAACCATTATTTTGCAACAAAAACCGAAGAACATGACGTCACTCTGACGTCATTGTCGGTTGACCTATCATAACCTCATCTTTTTCCTTTGGCCAACATGTGTAGAATTGATGTGAGAGAAGGTACTGCAAGATTGGTGACGATACTGGTGTTGGTTTAGGAGTTATTGCAAAATAACGGGAGGGGGGGGGGGAAATAGCCCCCAGTAAGTCGAGGGTTAACCCTCGCCCGGGTAGGGGAAAATCACTACGTGTTCGAGTAGAGGGGAGGGGTACGACACCCCTCCCCTTAGCGTTTCGCCCCCTAATTGAGCTAGAGCTTCGATTCAAAGACAAGCGTGTTGCTTGTAACGAGGGGAAGCCGCTGATATCCGATTTTAAGGTCTCAGGTCATTAGGTGACCTCTGAGGTCATGTCAATGACCCAAAAGTCATACAAATTGTAAATGCGTATAAATTTAATTTTATCGAGCTAGAATCGTGAATGAGCATATCATACTGATATGGGTAGCTTTCAACTCAAAATCAGATATATTTTGCAATGCTTCACAAGAATGGCACCAGTGACGTCATTAACAAAGCCTGCTACGGGACTTGGGTATACTAATCAGGAGCAACGCGCCACAATGGTGCGCCGAGAAGCGCCGATAAGCATGACAATGACTTTGTAAACAAATCGCTGACGCTAAATAGGTCGCCGTCGATGTGCATCGATGAGCTTCCGATTTAATTGCCAGTTTTGTGTTATTGTTTGTTAGTTTTTTGGGGAAAAAATATTATTTTTCATGATAATATACAGCATATTGTTATATACAGCCACAGACAAATTATACAATACTCCTAATGCTGAAAACAAATGACTCGATTTTCACAAATTGAGGGTCGCAACCACTAACTATACCGCCGTTGATGTGCATCGATGAGCTTCCGATTTTATTGCCACTTTTTCCAATCGCTGTTAGTTTTAGAAGATCGCCGGGCATATAATCACAACAAGCAGAACGCACAATATATTTTCCACTCCATTGCGTACAAAAACAATACGGGAAAAGCCCGCAGTTTGATGAGGACCAAAAGTACTTGCAAGTACCGGTCGTTAAAAGTGTGGAACGCTTATCAACTTTAACTTGAAATATCTTTCGGTTGGAAAGTTTTCAAATGTGATGCAAAATGTGATGAATTTACAATATATTTTGGTCTCGTCTGGCGATTTCAAGTGCTAACTCCATTTTTGTGGAAAAAGATCATTATTTCCCTTTAAAGGGAAATAATGACCTTTTGATTTTGTTAGCAACAATTTCTTAGGCTACCGTTATGGTTTTAAAATTATTTTATTTAAATTTAAGAATTCAATAAAATTATTCCCAAATTCAAAGCTTACATTTCAACAACTGATCGCCATTATTAACCGTTTTTCACGCAAGGCTTAGTAAATTCATGGATTTTTTTGAATAGGTAAATGCCATAATAATTTAGCGGCCTCGCCCTCCGAAGTATCGTATCACCTGCGCAGGAATAGCCGCGCAATTAGCTAAAAGTGTTTTTTTTTTAAAGCACCCACTATAGTGGGCCATAGGTAAAGACATTGCTACCCAATGCTGCCAATGAGACGTCATTGGCATGGTAAAATCTGATTAGTTCTGAAACGCCCCCTTCTAACTCGGCTCTTATGAAGAGTAGACGTAATCCCAAAACACTGTTCGATAGCTCGTCAAAAATAATTCCGAAACTATTGGTCATTTTTTGGCTCAGGTCAATATTGAGGTCATGTCATCAAATGTCAGATTTTCCAGTTTAAGGACTTCGCTTCCAAAACCCCAAAATATCTCGGGAACTATGCATGATAGCTAGGAACAAACGAAAAAGCTATCAGAAGCTATTAAAATATGCAATCCCCATTGGTTCCCTCATATTTTAGCTCATTGCAATAGTGTGGGTTCCAGACTTCAGACTTCATAGGTCATCGAAGGTCAAAAAGGCTATTTTTTGGCAAAAGAGTGTTCGCAACTAACTTTTTACCTAATAAGGATAAGGCAATCATTTTGACACCACCGTGTTCGTCTCGTCAAGGCACTTCGAATCATATTCATGCAGACCAGGTTAGGTCAACTTATAAATTTGAATTCAGGTCAAGGTCAAGTGATGACTCAAGTAGGTCATGTTGCATATTGAAAGGCGTGTCGCGACGAGATAAACATATTGGTACCAGTTTCACTTATCTATCTTCATTCTGTCAAGTGTTATTGACAGAAACGTGCTGGTGAACTCAGATGACCTCTGCCGACCCTGTAGGGGTCACTGAACAAATATTGTACCTGGTTCAACAAGAATGACCTATGATCACATTATCCAGGAGGAATTTAACTAATATCATGTGTATCCTCGGAAAGGGAAGCATTTGAATATTTCCCCATTGACTTATAATGGGGAGGTCACGAAATTGACCCGACCTTTGGTCACAGATATAAAACAAAATCCGAGATAAACGCATTGTAAGTACGTATGACCTTATGAAATCCTGTAAGTTTGAAACCCATCGGCCAAAAACCGTGGCTGTGGTACGACCACAAACGTCTTTGGAGGTGGGGTCACGTGACCTGGCCTGGTAACCTGACCTGATATGACCTGAGGTTCAAAATTTCACACAATAATTGATGCCCAAACACCTGTGCCTAAAAAGGTGGCGCTGCGTGACACCGTTTTTACGATATCCTTGAAAAACCTTACGAAGGCGTCTAAACGCCCCCCCCCCCGCACGGTTCGGGTTAACCCTTGCCAGTGCAGGGGGTGTGGATGCCACTCCCCTCGGTTGTTCGGGAATAACTCGCATAAATATCAACCGATTGCGATGAAACTTTAAATGCCTTACTCTTGAACAATTTGACACACTCTGTGAAAATTTCGAACTTCTAACTCACATGACCCGTGACCTATGACCTTTTGTCAAGGTCATGTCACGCGCAACTGGCGTCTCGTAGTATCAATCCTTGTAACTTGTGCAGTTTCCGAGTGTTTGTTGTTTAGGAGCATATGCACAGGTGTTTCCAGGTGACAGTTGTGGTTTCCACTGAGATTGTGACCTCGATTGACCCTTGCAGAGGTCAACCGAGGTCACTGACTTCCGATGACCTCAGATGACTTTTTGGGGTTCTGGCAGTTTCTAGGACATTCTGTGACGCTGATTTCAAATCTGGGATCCATTTTACACAATGATATGTTCCACTGGGGTCAGGCGCTTCCACAGGTAAACCGAGATCACTGACCATGACTTGACATGACCTTTTTTGAATTTGGCAGTTTCTAGGACATTTTGTGACGCTGATTTCAAATTTGGTCCCCTATAAGCATAATTATATGCTCATTCACGATTCTAGCTCGATTAACTTCCATTTCTACGCATTTACAATTTGGATGATTTTGGGTCATTGACATGACATCAGAGGTCACCTAATGAGCCAGGGCCTTACAATCAGGTGTCATTGGCTTCCTCTCGTCACAAGAAACACGATCGTTTTTTAATGGAAGCTCTAGCTTATTTAGGAGCGAAACGTCAGGGGGTCGTACACCCGACGCCCCCTGCACGGTCACGCAGTGATCGGACGCTGCACTGGCGCGGGTTAATACGCTCGGTCAGACCCGAGGAATTCCGGCCAGGTTGTGCAGTGTGAGTGATAGACGGTCTAGATTTGACATTACCAGACCACATCGCACCTTTCTGCATCATATCCAACATAAAAGCATGGTTAAAAGCCACCGAAAACGATTGCAGACTATCGCCCAATACATAGAGCGCGGACGGCGGCGACTTTAGTTACCAGCTTATGGCGACTGAGTTACCAGCTTATTGTTTTACCTGGTTGTAGGGCCTTGGCGCTGAGCCTCCCCCCCCCCCCCGGTCAACGATTCTTCGCGCTAACGACCCGACGCCACCCACGTTAACAACTTCCAAACGCAAATTTTGGCCTCCCCAAACTCGAAGCCTAGATCCGCCAGTGAAGAGGGGGGGGGGGAGACAAACAAATGTCCCTCCTTAAGGAACATGGGGGACATTCAATACAACTACAATATGCCCCCCCCCCCCCCGCGTAGCGACTCTTTCGTTCGCGCTGAAGGACCCCCCCCCCCCCCCGGTCATCGACTTTTCGCGCTAACGACCCGACGCCAGCCCCCCCCCCCTCTCGGTCAACAACCTGATAAAGCTGGCTGATAAAACGGAGCGAAATTTTAGCCCTCCAAACTCGAACTCTAGATCCGCCAATGCCTGAGTTTTTAGCCTCCCCAAACGGAGTGGCTGGATCCGCCAGTGGCTGTTGATTTTCCGAATTGCTATTGAATATGTTAATATCGAACTGCTGCTAACTTGACAAACGTCTATACTAACCTGTGGCTCCAGACTGACAATATTGGCATTGTGTACACCCTCCATGGTGATGTAGTATTTGAAGTTCTCCTTCATGATTTCGTTGTTCGGCTGTTTCAGCAGAACAGTGAACACTGCGTTAGCCGCCTTCTGCACCTCTCCTGTCTGAAAACAAAACAGAGAGTGAAAGGTTACTTCAGGCAAGGCGTCGGTAAAGGCTATATAAACACTTCAGACACTTCAGACACAGTGCAACGTTGAGCGAACAAGTTGCGTACGTACGGCTTAAACGTCGATCGAGAGCGGTTTGGTTTGGAACATAAGAACAATGTCAGTTTGAAGATGATGCTGCGTCTGTTGGGGATTTGGATCCCAGCTGGAACGCTGACCGTTTATATATGCATCACCTAGTGAGGCATTTTCCTGGAATAATTAGTGCAGGTCTTGTGAAAGTCTTTGACTCAAGGTTATCCTTTTACATGTGCATACATGCATTTGGTGTCGAGCTAGGGACTGAAGTGCTGAAGAGTTTAATCGCAAACAGCTGAGGCTTGACAGCCAGACGGTGGCCACTGAGCGACCATCGTCACTTCCACTCTGATCCAATGTCAGTGGACAAACCCATCTGGATAAGCCCAGGCAGATCAACAGTCAGCAACCACGGCAGTTCCGTCCGACGTCACGTCTCAGTATACGTCCCGGGTCGGTCAGAGTCCGGCATTGTATTGCCGGTGTCGTCTGCTCAGTCAGTCAGTCTGCTCTGCGGACGGTGTCGTCTGCTCAGTCAGTCTGCCCTGCGGACGGTGTCGTCTGCTCAGTCAGTCTGATCTGCGGACGGTGTCGTCTGCTCAGTCAGTCAGTCTGCTCTGCGGACGGTGTCGTCTGCTCAGTCAGTCTGCCCTGCGGACGGTGTCGTCTGCTTAGTCAGTCTGCTCTGCGGACGGTGTCGTCTCCTCAGTCAGTCTGCTCTGTGGACGGTGTCGTCTGCTTAGTCAGTCTGCTCTGCGGACGGTGTCGTTTGCAGTCAGTCTGCTCTGCGGACGGTGTCGTCTCCTCAGTCAGTCTGCTCTGCGGACGGTGTCGTTTGCAGTCAGTCTGCTCTGCGGACGGTGTCGTCTCCTCAGTCAGTCTGCTCTGCGGACGGTGTCGTCTCCTCAGTCAGTCTGCTCTGCGGACGGTGTCGTCTGCTTAGTCAGTCTTATCTGCGGACGGTGTCGTCTCCTCAGTCAGTCTGCTCTGTGGACGGTGTCGTCTGCTTAGTCAGTCTGCTCTGCGGACGGTGTCCTTTGCAGTCAGTCTGCTCTGCGGACGGTGTCGTCTCCTCAGTCAGTCTGCTCTGCGGACGGTGTCGTTTGCAGTCAGTCTGCTCTGCGGACGGTGTCGTCTCCTCAGTCAGTCTGCTCTGCGGACGGTGTCGTCTCCTCAGTCAGTCTGCTCTGCGGACGGTGTCGTCTGCTTAGTCAGTCTGCTCTGCGGACGGTGTCGTTTGCAGTCAGTCTGCTCTGCGGACGGTGTCGTCTCCTCAGTCAGTATGCTCTGCGGACGGCGTCGTTTGCAGTCAGTCTGCTCTGCGGACGGTGTCGTCTCCTCAGTCAGTCTGCTCTGCGGACGGTGTCGTATGCAGTCAGTCTGCTCTGCGGACGGTGTCGTCTGCTCAGTCGTCTGCTCTGCGGACGGTGTCGTTTGCAGTCAGTCTGCTCTGCGGACGGTGTCGTCTGCTCAGTCAGTCAGTCTTATCTGCGGACGGTGTCGTCTCCTCAGTCAGTCTGCTCTGCGGACGGTGTCGTCTGCTCAGTCAGTCTGATCTGCGGACGGTGTCGTCTGCTCAGTCAGTCTGCTCTGCGGACGGTGTCGTCTGCTCAGTCAGTCAGTCTTATCTGCGGACGGTGTCGTCTGCTCAGTCAGTCTGATCTGCGGACGGTGTTGTACCCTGGAGTAAGTCTGCTCTGCGGACGGTGTCGTCTGCAGTCAGTCTTCTCTGCGGACGGTGTCGTCTGCTCAGTCAGTCAGTCTGCTCTGCGGACGGTGTCGTCTGCTCAGTCAGTCTGCTCTGCGGACGGTGTCGTCTCCTCAGTCAGTCTGCTCTGTGGACGGTGTCGTCTGCTCAGTCAGTCTGCTCTGCGGACGGTGTCGTCTCCTCAGTCAGTCTGCTCTGCGGACGGTGTCGTCTGCTCAGTCAGTCTGCTCTGCGGACGGTGTCGTCTCCTCAGTCAGTCTGCTCTGCGAACGGTGTCGTCTGCTCAGTCAGTCTGCTCTGTGGACGGTGTCGTCTGCAGTCAGTCTGCTCTGCGGACGGTGTCGTCTGCTCAGTCAGTCTAATCTGCGGACGGTGTCGTCTCCTCAGTCAGTCTGCTCTGCGGACGGTGTCGTCTGCTCAGACAGTCTGCTCTGCGGACGGTGTCGTCTGCTCAGTCAGTCAGTCTTATCTGCGGACGGTGTCGTCTGCTCAGTCAGTCAGTCTTATCTGCGGACGGTGTCGTCTGCTCAGTCAGTCTGCTCTGCGGACGGTGTCGTACCCTGCAGTCAGTCTGCTCTGCGGACGGTGTCGTCTGCTCATTCAGTCAGTCTGCTCTGCGGACGGTGTCGTCTGCTCAGTCAGTCAGTCTTATCTGCGGACGGTGTCGTCTGCTCAGTCAGTCTGTTCTGCGGACGGTGTCGTCTGCTCAGTCAGTCAGTCTGTTCTGCGGACTGTGTCGTCTGCTCAGTCAGTCTGATCTGCGGACGGTGTCGTCTCCTCAGTCAGTCTGCTCTGCGGACGGTGTCGTCTGCTCAGACAGCCTGCTCTGCGGACGGTGTCGTCTGCTCAGTCAGTCTGCTCTGCGGACGGTGTCGTCTGCTCAGACAGTCTGCTCTGCGGACGGTGTCGTACCCTGCAGTCAGTCTGCTCTGCGGACGGTGTCGTCTGCTCAGTCAGTCAGTCTGTTCTGCGGACGGTGTCGTCTGCTCAGTCAGTCAGTCTGCTCTGCGGACGGTGTCGTCTGCTCAGTCAGTCTGATCTGCGGACGGTGTCGTCTCCTCAGTCAGTCTGCTCTGCGGACGGTGTCGTCTGCTCAGTCAGTCTGATCTGCGGACGGTGTCGTCTCCTCAGTCAGTCTGCTCTGCGGACGGTGTCGTCTGCTCATTCAGTCAGTCTGCTCTGCGGACGGTGTCGTCTGCTCAGTCAGTCAGTCTTATCTGCGGACGGTGCCGTCTGCTCAGTCAGTCTGATCTGCGGACGGTGTCGTCTGCTCAGTCAGTCAGTCTGCTCTGGGGACGGTGTCGTCTGCTCAGTCAGTCTGCTCTGCGGACGGTGTCGTCTGCTCAGTCAGACTGATCTGCGGACGGTGTTGCCTGCTCAGTCAGTCTGCTCTGCGGATGGTGTCGTCTGCTCATTCAGTCAGTCTGCTCTGCGGACGGTGTCGTCTGCTCAGTCAGTCAGTCTTATCTGCGGACGGTGTCGTCTGCTCAGTCAGTCTGATCTGCGGACGGTGTCGTCTGCTCAGTCAGTCAGTCTGCTCTGCGGACGGTGTCGTCTGCTCAGTCAGTCTGCTCTGCGGACGGTGTCGTCTGCTCAGTCAGACTGATCTGCGGACGGTGTTGTCTGCTCAGTCAGTCTGCTCTGCGGACGGTGTCGTCTGCTCAGTCAGTCAGTCTGCTCTGCGGACGGTGTCGTCTGCAGTCAGTCTGCTCTGCGGACGGTGTCGTCTGCAGTCAGTCTGATCTGCGGACGGTGTCGTCTGCAGTCAGTCTGCTCTGCGGACGGTGTCGTCTGCAGTCAATCTGATCTGCGGACGGTGTTGTCTGCTCAGTCAGTCTGCTCTGCGGACGGTGTCGTCTGCAGTCAGTCTGCTCTGCGGACGGTGTCGTCTGCAGTCAGTCTGCTCTGCGGACGGTGTCGTCTGCAGTCAGTCTGCTCTGCGGACGGTGTCGTCTGCAGTCATTCTGATCTGCGGACGGTGTTGTCAGCTCAGTCAGTCTGCCCTGCGGACGGTGTCGTTTGCAGTCAGTCTGCTCTGCGGACGGTGTCGTTTGCAGTCAGTCTGCTCTGCGGACGGTGTCGTCTGCAGTCAGTCTGATCTGCGGACGGTGTTGTCTGCTCAGACAGTCTGATCTGCGGACGGTGTCGTTTGCAGTCAGTCTGCTCTGCGGACGGTGTCGTCTGCAGTCAGTCTGATCTGCGGACGGTGTTGTCTGCTCAGACAGTCTGATCTGCGGACGGTGTCGTTTGCAGTCAGTCTGCTCTGCGGACGGTGTCGTCTGCAGTCAGTCTGATCTGCGGACGGTGTTGTCTGCTCAGACAGTCTGATCTGCGGACGGTGTCGTTTGCAGTCAGTCTGCTCTGCGGACGGTGTCGTCTGCAGTCAGTCTAATCTGCGGACGGTGTTGTCTGCTCAGACAGTCTGATCTGCGGACGGTGTCGTTTGCAGTCAGTCTGCTCTGCGGACGTGTCGTCTGCAGTCAGTCTGATCTGCGGACGGTGTTGTCTGCTCAGACAGTCTGATCTGCGGACGGTGTCGTCTGCAGTCAGTCTGCTCTGCGGACGGTGTCGTCTGCTCAGTCAGTCTGCTCTGCGGACGGTGTCGTTTGCTCAGTCAGTCTGCATTTATTTACTCATCAATTTACTGGCAATGTTTGGGGTTGTAATATTCATAATTGGGTTGTACTTTTTGAGGATGCAGTTGAAGCTACAATCCCGAAAGTATTATAAAGTTCCACCTATGAATAACTGTATACATATGTAACTGTAAAGGCGGCCGCACACTGGGCGGGCCATTCGGCGCGCGGAGGCCGCGATATCGCTGCGACTTTCCGCGCATCTTCTGCGACTTTCCGCGCATCTTCAGCGACTTTCGGCGTTTGCGTCAGCCGAAACGATAAAAAAAACGCAAGCTAAACGCGTCGAGTGTCCGCTGGCGGAATGGCGGAAAAAGCTGGTCCGTACGAGCTTTTTCCGCACCTCAACGCCGCGGAACCGCAGACAACACAAATGTATCAGGCTAACAGCGACCACTGGCGGATCCAGGGGGCGGCAGGGGCAAAATCCCCTCCCCCCACTCCCCCCCCCCCCACCATCCCAAGCTCGAGAGGGGCGGCAATACAAATTAGCCCCCTCAAAATTCGCTGAAACTGGCGATGAAAAATGGGTACTGCCTGTGAAAAAATAACTTCTTGTGAAAGAAAGAAAACACATTGTTTTTGCCTCGTTCGTGTTTCCTATATTTGGTAGCATTTTGGTAGCAGTAGGGAAAGGGAAAGTGGCGCGTCTGACGCTATTTTGGAGTGATTCACAACCAACGTAAGTTATAATAATTTGACACGCAGCGCGTGTCGCAGCCTTGTGTCTCCTGCTGCCTGCTGGATGGCAGAGGAGCGCGGGAGTGAATTTCCTTGTATAGGTACCTATGTTGTATGAAATCACTGGCGGATCCAAAGGGGCGGCAGGGGCCAAAGCCCCCCCCCCCCCACACACATTCCAAGCTCGACAGGGGCGGCAATAGAAATTAACCCCACCCCAAAATCCGCTGAAACTGGCGATTCAAATGGGTACTGCCTGCGAAAAAAACTTTTTGCGAAAGAAATATGTATTTTTTGCCTCATTCGTGTTTCCTCTATTTGGTAGGATTATGGTAGCAGTAGGGATAGGTAAAATGGCGCATCTGACGCTATTTTGGAGCAGTGGCGGCGGAAGGTATTTTGGGATGGGGCAAAGAAATCCAGGGCGCCCCTTCGGGCCAAGCGTCCCCCCCCCCCCAAAAAAAAAATGGCACTAAATGATATCTCCTCGGAATTAGGCCACAATATTATACCAGTAAAACGCCTTTTTGGGCGATGACCGAGCGGGCGCGCTCTGGTGAAGCTAAAACAGGTTTGAAATATGAAACGGTACGTGAGCACACGTGTGCAATGTGCATTGACTGTGTCCCAATAATTAGTAACATATTCAATAGTTATACCGTGGTTATATCCTAGTATGCATAGTTTTAGGAACGTTCAGCTGAATGGAGATGTACAAAGCAAATGGCGCTTCCCTGGGACAAACTACAAATACCATGTATTAAAGTGAAATATTCACCTTTTCATTTATTTACCTGCATTTTTCTGTGACACATGTACAAGGGCGGATCCAGCCGGCCGTTTTTTTTTTGGAGGGAACCGATTTTAGCGGACCTTACCTACCCCCAATTCCGAATTTCTTCCCGGATTTGGCCCACTTCATTTTGCAACTACACGATGTCTTTTTTTAGCCTTTCGACCTTTTGGGATATCGAAAAAGGAAAGATCGTCAGCTTGCAGTTTGTATTGTTCCGACATTGCCTTACGCTGAGCAAAACTATGTCAATTGTCAGCTGTACCCAGGGGCGTCGCCGATAATTTTTGAGTGGGGGGGGGGCGGGTCGGCTGAAATGACGAAAGAAAAATTTCCATTTTTCATGCGTCTATGTAAGCCATTGCAGCATTTTTAATGTGGACTTTCATGTTATAGTAGGCACTAGTTATTTAGCGCCGCGAGCGGCGCGAAATTTGTACGGGTTTGCCTGATAAAACCCAGAAACATAGGCCCCCCCTTGCCTTGTAGAGAATAAGAAGCTAAACATGCTATTCATTCAATTCACCGCTATAACGAACCGAAGACGATGGCGATGGCTTCGTTATGACGATAGCCACCGATGTGACGCCGCGAAGCAGCGTGATAATTTTAATTTTAGGTTGTGGAAAACGAAATTGTATTATTGCAACCAGACTCAGGTAACCTCTATTCCTGGTTGCACATCTCGGTATAATTAAACATATTGAAATTAAGGTAGTTTTTAATATACGTATTCTTCCGATAGTAAATCACGATGACCGGTGGCAGTCAGCGCTCAATAGTACATGGGTCAGCCAGCCATGCCAACTCACCCGAACGATGTTACCCGACCACCTCGAATTTCGACGAAAACTTGGCTAGGGGGTTTTCTCTAGCCCTGAACACGATTCTGAGGGAATTAGAGCGTTTCGAGATATCGTTTCGGAGTTATGAGTGATCGCTGTTTTTCAACTTTTGCCAAAAGTTAATTTTTTGACTGGATTTATCTTTAAAACTATTCATCACAGATCCACTATTAAAAAATCAAATAATGGAGTCTGACCACGGCTACTTTTTATGAATGCACATTGCACATATTTTTTTAAAATCAAAATCATCAAAAAAAAATTGCTTCAAAATTTTGCAATTTGATTTGCTCAAAACATGAGTCAGTTAATTTTAAAAATTATGCCCCCCCCCCCGGGTACGCGGGGACGCGTACCCCCTCCCCCCTATCTTCAGATAGCGGGGTACAGTACTCCTCTATCCCAGCAACCTTTCGCTAAAAAAAAGTACTCCGTGTATATAATTTCCTTCATGTGTCGCCAATGTCTTCCAGGTTGAAGCTCAATCAAATTTGGTGACATTGCATACCTACAAATATGACGATCCTGAGACCATGGACTACTTGCGAATTTTGTGAAGAAGATTGAGGGATTGAAGTTCGTACAGCTGCCGGTGAGCCAGCCCAGTTCATCTCGCACGTCCGATATGTGATCAAATTTACGCCGGCCAGAGACAGCGCGCAAGCCAAAATTGAGGATCTTTTGGAGGCGCTGCATGTTTTCTCTGAGCCGTTGCCGAACACCGTCAAACAGTATCGGACGTGCGAGATGACAAGGACGTCGACTATGATAGGAAGAAGTGACGAAGGGATCTGATGACGCACGTGGGTCAGTCCGATGAGGATACCGTTACATGTTTTGACGAGGGCAGATACGTGTGAGTCCCACGAGAGGTTCTTGTCGAACAGTACGCCAAGGTTCCTCACCGTGGGGCTCTCACGCACTATGTCCTAGCGGAACCGAATAGTGGTCGTGGCCATGCCGCGACAATTTTGACGGGAACCACAGACCGTGAGTTCTGTTTTCCCGGTATTTACTTTCAAACCATGGGAATGGAACCAGGCATCGAGAGATGGTCAAGCCTGTTCCATGGTAGCAATGAGCTGAGGGAGGGACCCTTTTTTGCCTGAGACCAGAATTTGGGTATCGTCAGCGTACTGCACGGTGCACCACGTGCGCCTGTGGTGCGAACAGGGAAAGATCGTTGGCGAAAATCTGGAATAGGAGCGGGCCAAGTGAGGAGCCTTGGAAGACACCGATAGGATTGGGTAGGGATCGGGAAAGGTGACGGTTTCCACGCCCGTCAGCTGTACAAATGGATTGAGTGTGGCCAGTGAGGTAAGAGGAAAACCAGGCAGGATCGATAGAATAGGTGTGAAGTTTGGAAAGGAGCTTTGCGTGGTCTTGTTTGAAATTGAAAAGGAACTTGGCCTGAAATTGACATTCACTTCACGTAATTGAAGTCAGGTGGTAAAATGACTATCACTATCGAATTATACGTGGAAAATAACTCATAAAACATGTGTTGCATGACTTTCGTAGATATTTTGAGCATAGTGACCTTTTGTGACCTGACCTTGACCTTGACCTTGGCCAACAATCTCACTTTAGCTCATGCGGGATATGTATCATACCTTTGGCAGCACTTTGGGTGAAACTGGTCGCAATCGAAGGCTTTGGATGGAAAGTATGGCCCATAAACTCAAATACGCCGATTTTGACCTTTGACCTGCCCGTGACCTGATATTTGACCTCACTTTGACTTTTGTTTAGCATACTTTAGATTCGTCTCATTGAGAGCTTTCGATTGCCGCCTTGCGCGTCTCGCTGCGATCATTGGTTCGGAAGATAGCCAGGGGGCGTTTAACGCCCCCCCCCCCCGTCAATGGCGTTCTGCTGAGACCCCTGTCAATGCCGGGTTAATGAAGCACTAATACTGAATGTTTCGAGGCCCTACAACATTACTCTTCAATCATGCCAGGAAAAATGCCAGGCATCAACATCACTTGGCAGTCAGTAGCCGTGTTCAAGAAAACATGTGTATTGTGTACGGTGTGTACAGTGTCGTTCACCCTATTATCGTACAAAGTGCTCTCAAGGGTAAAATGCATCTCCCGCATAAGCAAAAGTGAAATGGTAAGCATAGATCAAGGTCAAGGACAGGTCACAAAAGGTCACTATTGGCAAGAGGTCTACGAAAGCCATGCGACACATGTTTTATGGGTTATTTTACACGTATAATTATATAGTTGCAGCCATTTTCACAACCTGACCCCATATAATGGATGCCTCAGGTCAGGTCACAAAATGTCAAAATTTGACATTGATTAATATACATAACGAAGGCATGTTTCTAGACCAGTTTGGTGTCAGAAATACGGCAGTGACATTTATTCGTCTGTATCTGGTCAATAAAAGACACAAGAACCGTTCTTGAAGAACGTAACTTAAAAAAATGACGGCATGAGTTACTTATACTTAGGAAGCTATAAGTCAGTCAAAAATAAAGATATTGATTTGAAATTTGGTTTGTGTATCGTCCATACTTAGTTCTCCCATATATATTCCGTTTTTGTTTAATATCTTCAAATATTTTGATTTTGTGGATTTTTTCTCTCGAAAAAAAAGTTTTTTGGGAGGGGTCAGAAAGCCACACAACAAAAAAAAACGAGATAGCCATTGTTAAGAAATTATCATTTCCATTCTTTTGACGTTTTGTATTTGATATTTGCATCAAAACTCTATTTTCTACTATTTAAACAAAATGGACCCGTCCCCCCTCCTATCAAAAATTGGCGGCGCCGCCCCTGCTTGAAAGTTAACATTTTATGAAGGGAGTGGGCCCTGGAGCCAGCAATTAGGTACCGCCAAGGAGAGCCTCTGCCAGACATTTAATTAAATGCATTTTCCTATTTCCCAAATTTGTATAAGCAATGGCGAAACTTGTAGCATGCCGCGAAGCGGCGCGAAATTGTCCAGTTTTGTATTGTGGATAGCTAGATTATGACTGCTACAAAGGCAATTTGTACAATTACGATTAGACTCGAGCACAGAGGGGCCAAAAGATACGTTGCACCCCCCCCCCTTGAAGTCCAAGGGGGGGGGGGGGGGGGCATGACCCCCGTGTCCCCCCCCCCCCCCCCCTGCGGCCGCCAGTGAGTGTTCACAGGAGAGCGAGGCATGTTCCGAGTGCAGCTCTAAGGTCCGGACTCCAGACTGTAAGTTCCGCACAGTGTTCACAGGCATGGGCGGATCCAGAGAGGGGGGGGGGGGGGTACGGGGCCATGCTCCGCCCCCCCCCCCCCAAAAAAAAACACCTGAAATCTGCGCAAATTTGACACATTTCCGAGATAATATAAAATCTAAGCAACTTTTACTAAGGAAAGTTTGTCTTAAATCAGTTATCGATGCACAAGCAAGCGAAATCCGATGAGTTTTCAGAATTGTGAGACTTTTGGGGATTTGCCCCCCCCCCCCCAACTGACCCAAACCACCCATTCTGGATCCGCCCTTGTTCACAGGAGAGCGAGGCATGCTCGGTGACGCAGCTGTCGCGTTGGCTGATGCAGCGTTAACACAAACAGACGGACAGGACAGGCCGGGTGCTGCCCCTCCCTCTCCCCTCCTCCAGGAGCGGAGCGAGTGCGGCCGCAGGGGGGCCACGTGGCTGCAGGGGAACCGGAGACGCCAGAGAGCGAGTCAGGATCGCACTGGCTGCAGCCTGCAAGACGTACCAATACCAGTCTCAACAGCAATACTTTACTGCTCGTGGAACGGTTGTAGTGTGAAATGTGTACCTAAGGTAACTGTGGGAACAATGCAACGAGCACAAAAACTGCAGTAGTAATATGCATCAAATGGTGCCTCCTCACTTTTAATACGGACATTTTAAATTATATTGGTTTAAAATCCCGCAAGCAAAACTAAGGGACCGGGATGAAGTTAGTATGTATGTACCATAAATATGGGAAGTATACCAGCCGTTGTAGGTTGCAACTTCCAACGGCAATTTCCCGTGTGTTCCGGACGGTAACCGGACAAAAAGTCCAAAGTCAAAAAGTCAAAGGACAAAAAGTCAAATAGGCTAAAAGTAAAATGCAAAAGTCAAAACGGCAAAACGTCAAACGGACAAAAAGTCAAATGGCAAAAAGTCAAAAATCAAAAAGTCAACTGCAAAAATTCAAACAGGCAAAAAGTCAAATGGGATAAAAGTCGAATGCAAAAAAGTCAAAACAGCAAAAATTAAAAAGGACAAACAGTAAAATGCAAAAAGTCAAAAGGATAAAAGGCAAATGCAAAAAGTCAAACAGGCAAAAATGAATAATGGATAGAAGTCAAAAAGGTAAAAAGTCAAATGCAAAAAGTCAAGAAGGCAAAAGGCAAAAAGTAAAATGCACAAACTCAAAGAAGCAAAAAGTCAAATGCAAAAAGTTACATGCAAAAAGTCAAAAAAGCAAAAATAGCTGATTCACGGCTCCGCGTCACGCCAAAGCTTGTGGCGAGTGAGGAGTCCGCCCCTGTAGCTCAGTTGGGAGAGCGCTGGACTTCTGACCTCACCCGGTAGTGGCAGCCCGGGTTCGAATCGCTTCGGCGCTCGCTATTTACTCCTGACTGGGATGGCCTGTGGCCGGTGTCAGCGGTCGCAGGTGACGTCAGAGGGCGGGGCGGACCGTGTCCAGGTATGTCGGGCACGTAAAACTTTCGCTTCTAAATTCTGCCGGACGCCAGGAAATGCTTGATCGGGTGGTGGGGTCAGGCCTGCGCAACAAGCCATGCTTAGTGTGGGTCCTGACCTCGGAAATCCGTCCATTCAAAAACATTCGGACTAAAAAAAAGGAAAAAAAAAGAAGAGATTAAGTTTCTTCGCTTCGCTCCATACAGGACACTGGTCTTGGGCGTTAGGTAAGTCAAACTGCAAAAAGTAAAATGTAAAACGTCACAAAATCAGAGGGAATAAAGCTCAAATGTCAATGACGGCTATACCAGTTCAATAAGCCATGCAAAGGTGAACTGCTTTGGATTAAAGACCGTTTGTATCATGTCCGTGAAGTTAGCGACGGATTCGGATTCTAATTCAGCGTCGAGTAACGATTCGCTTCAAAATGTGGTTACTGGTCAACTTGGACACGCTGATTACGAAAATGACATTCATTTGGCCATTCAAGGTCATTTTCAAGATCAAGATTTCAAGATCCTCCGATAAGTAACCTCACTCGTGGCAGGTGTAAACACGGTGTCAGGCACGGCATACAATTTTACAAGAACATATTGATCAGACACGATGGGTCCACATGAGGCCGGCCGGCCTCCAGGTAGGCCCGACACCGGGCCCGAACTTTTACCGGGCCCGAACTTCGGGCCTAGTACTGGCTCCGTGGCTCTGCAATTTGCATTGCTAGTAGGTGTTAACGGAGTCGAGTGGCGGAGTCGTAATGCTTCTGCAGGTGCTCGCCGCCTGGCCCGATATAGCGAACGTGATTCTTATTCGACGTATTTGCCTGCACTGTACACATATCTTGGAAGTTAACGGATTAATGTATTAACTTCTGGTTCCGTTATCTTTATTATCTTGTCGGCTTTTTCGACTTTCCGCATTTTACTTTTTGTGTTTGACATTTCTTACGCTTGACTTTTACGCTCGAGTTTTACGCGACTTTTTACGCTTGATTTGAATTTGTGCGTTTTTGACTTTTTGCATTTGACTTTTTGCGTTTTTGGCTTTTTGTATTTTACTTTTTGCGTTTTGACTTTTTGTATTTGACTTTTTGCGTTTTTGACTTTTTGCATTTGACTTTTATCCTTTTTGTCTTTTTGCCTATTTTACTTTTTGCATTTGACTTAACTTTTTGACTCCTTGCCATTTTACTTTTTGTCCTCTTGACTTTTTGCGGTTTTTACTTTTGCTTTTCACTTTTATCCTTTTGACTTTTTGCCATTTTGACTTTTTGCATTTGAATTTTGTCCTTTGACATTTAGCCGACTTGACTTTTTGTCCTTTGACTTTTTAACATTTGACTTTTTGTCTTTTGACTTTTTCACATTTGACTTTTTTTGTCCTGGAATCGTTTCGGACAGCTCGCCTGGCCGGCCGGTCCTGCTCACCTTATAATAGCACAGCTGCAGATACTCATACGGCTTTCTGTCTCTGAACTCGTCGTCGGCCCAGGCGGAGTCGTAATGCTTCTGCAGGTGCTCGCCGAGCCTGTCACGGTGACACTGCACCAGACAGCGAGTCTCGTGGATCAGACGCTCGAACGCCGCCAGCTCGCCGGCCGCCTCGTCCTCGGCGAGCAGCAGCGTCTCGGCGGCCGCCTCGCGCCGGCAGCGGCCGCGGCAGTCGAGTAGCAGCTGCTCGAACTCGCGCTGCTCCTGCAGCGCCTGCAGCAGCAGGCCGACGCAGGAGCGGTAGTCCTCCTCCAGGTAGGCCTCCTTGCCGAGCTGGTAGAGCGTGCCGTACGCGTCCTGGCCGAGCGCGTCGGCGCCGCGCCACCCCGACAGCACCAGCACCAGCACCAGCACCAGCAGCGGCCAGCGTGCCTCCATCGTCGGCACACGCATCGCTCCGGCACACCGTACCACAACCGCCTCGCAGCCGGCCAGGGCTCAGCACTGGCGGCGGGGGCGGCCGACGACAGCGGCGCGGCGGCCGCGGGCGCCCAGACTGCTCCACGCTGCCCCTGCCTCCCCCCCCCCCTCCCTCCCCGCGGCGTGCCGATAGGCGGCACCAGGCGGCGCTGACGTCACTGGGTCACTGCCGACGCAGCCGCCAGATGGCGCTGACCGGACACGGCGCGCAGGGGCGGCGTCAGCGGCGAAACTATGGGAGGCCCCGATCAGAGGTTGTTCACATAAAGATACTGCATCCGCACCACACAGCCAACATTAAAACGGAGAAGCGAAGCCAAGCATCTTGGAGAAGAATAGCAAGTAGAGAAAATAAATACTAACAGGGGAGAGTAATGTAAGTAAGACGGCCATGGATGTAAGACGGTCATGGAGGTCAGACAGGCACCAGCCCTTCGTAAATTGATCACATTTTGCATATAATCATTCCTACCGAAAGATATTTCAAGTTAAAGTTGATCAGCGTTCCACACTTATAACGGTCGGTATTCAGCAAATACTCGGTCCAATTTAAAATTAGCCTGCCTACGCATTGTTAGGTATTTATCATGAAGGTATGTTATATGTTTCCTGTTCTCTATCTTTTGCGAATATGTACCAAACTTGTATGAACAATCAACGGGCATTTGACAAAAGTGTATTACAATCGGCAGTTTAGTTTGGCCCCGGACGGCGACCTATTTAGTGTTCTTGACTCATTAAAAAATGGATGTTTTCCCCATGAATTTTCAACATACAAGTATTCAATAAATTACAATGCACACATGAAACATTTATCTGAACCGTTTTCCCATAAACAATCAATAAACATTTAAGAAAACCGTGATGCATTCGACGGATTAACTTGGCCCCTAAGACGACGTATTTAGTGTATGCGATTTGTTGAGAGGTAATGCAACCAGGCACGTAGCCAAAGGAAGGGGGGTCGGCGCCCCCCCCCCCCTGGAGGCCAGGAGGGCCCTTTTCGGCGCGCTGCGCGCGCCGAAAAGGGCCAACGAGACGCGATATCATGGGCTCTTTACCAAGCAAAGCGTGGTCTTTGAGAGTTCAGAGCACTTCAGAGGCCATTTGGGCCACCAGGGCCCTCTCTGAAAGACCAGAGGGCCCCTTAGACGTTCAAAAGAGCCTTGTGCATGTCAGAGGGGCCCTGGCCAGACCGAAAGGCCCCTGAGCGAGTCAGAGGGCCCCTGCACACGTCGAATGGGCCCCTAGCCAGCACAGAGGGGCCCCTGGACAGGTCGAGAGGCCCCTGATCATGTCGGCAGGGCGACAAAGCGGCCAGCGCAGTCCCTTGCCAGGCCATAAGGGCCCCTGACCAGGTTGGAGGGCCCCTGGACAGACCAGAGGGCCCCTAGGAAGTTAAAAGGGACCCTGTACAGGTCAGAGGGGCCCCTGACCAGACCGAAAGGGCCCCTAGGTGGGTCAGAAGGGCCCCCTGGACGTACCGAATGGGCCCCTAGTCAGCGCGGAGGGGCCCCAGGGCAGGTCGGAGGGCCCTCGGAGCATGTCGCAAGGCGACAAAGCAGCCAGCGCAGTCCCTTGCCAGATCGGAAGGGCCCCTTAGAAGGCTGGAGGACCCCTGGAGAGACCAGAGGGCTTCTGGAAAGTTCGAAGGGTCCCTATGCAGATCGGAGGGGCCCCTGACCAGACCAAAAGGACTCATGTGTGGGTAAGAAGGGCCCCCGAACATGCCGAATTGGCCCCTAGCTAGCACGGAGGGGACCCAGGGCAGATCGGAGGGCCCCTTGAGCATGTCGGCAGGGAGACAAAGCAGCCAGCACAGTCGGACCAAAAGAGTCGCTGGGCAGATCGGAGGGGTTCCTGGGCAAATCAGAGGGGCCCCTAGCTAGACCGAAAGGGTCCCTGGGCTGGTCGGAAGGGCCCTTGAATATGCCGGATGAGTTCCTAGCCAGACTGGAGGACCCCTGGGCAGGTCAGAGGGCCCCCTGAGCATGTCGGCAGGGCGACAAAGCAGCCAGTGCAGCCCCTGGCCAGGTCGGAAGGACCTCTGAACAGACCGAATGGGCCCATTGACACACAAAGGGGGCTTCTTGGAAGGTCAGAGGAGTACCTGGTCAGACCGGAAGGGCCAAAAGCACGTGGAGATACCAGATGAAGATTAAATACAAAGAGGACTTCCTCCACGATACAAACATTAAAAGCGGAGCGTTCGGGTATATTGTAACACCATTCGTCAGGGTGTTACAATATACCCGAAAGCTCCGATTTGTTTTCCTTGTAGAGTAAGCCCTCTTTGTATTTTATATAAATAACCCACACCACATCACGTCTTTTCGCTTCACGGATCCCAGATGAGTCCCTGAACAGGTTGGAAGGGCGTTGAAAAGGTCGGACGGGCCCCTAGACGATCTGAAGGGACCCTGGGCCTTTCAGCTGTAAGAATGCAGTTGTCCAGGAGATAAAAAAAAAAATTGCACCGCTCCGCGGCGCATTTTAACTACAAATGCAATGATATGCGCGTTAGAAAAAACGGCCCGTTTCTCGGCGCATTAATGTGTTATGTTGCTACTTTCCTATTTAATTGGGCAAAATAGTTTACTTTAGCACTTTTTTACCGCACTTTAAAACGCACAATATATCATTTTTAGAGGGGCGCATCATACGCAATGCGACGCATTCATGAGAAAGCATATCCAGGGTATAAGACTCAAAATTTTCGCACCGCTCCGCGGCGCAATTTGCTTAACAGTTCCAGGTCTTGATCTGAAAAATATTCCAAGTTGATATAGCTGATTCCAAATTGGTGTGGCTGGTTCCAAACTTGATATGGCAATTTGCTCACTCCAGCTCCTAAACATTGCTATTGCCCATGCCATACCTGTCATACTGTGTTTTCCATCCTTGTAACGTGCCTTTTCATCCGTTTTGTTTGGCCCTTTCAACGCTTGGGAATGGGGCCCTTTCAACGCTCGGGAAGGGGCCCTTTCGAGGCGCCCCCCCCCCCCCCCCCACCCCCTGGACGAAATCCTGGCTACGTGCCTGAATGAAACGATAGTTATTCAACGTTGAACAGATTTAAAGAAAAGCGCCAGATATGTCGCGCTTCCAATAGTCAAGGAAAAACACCGATCATGAACTCCGAAAGAAGTATATGTACTTTTTTTTAATCCCCAAAAATAATTTTCGAAATATAAAAGTTGTGATTTCGTTTTTTAAATGAAACTCGATCAATTTAATACCAGACATGTTGCATAAGATAATGCAGCAAAATAAATCAAAAGGTGAATATATCCCTTTATCGAGAACCGACATTTACCATCATGTGTTTATGCAATTGGCCAGCTGGACCTTTCTCGCGTAGCGAAGCCACGGCACGTCGGCTATATCCGCTGCGCCGTTTCCGAGGTATGTGCCCAGTAAACATGCCGACGTCGGCCTGATGTCGGCTACACGTTGGATATGTCCTCATATGCCGAGATCCAGCCGACATCCGAATTCCGATCAACGTCGCCCTGGGATGGTTTGCAAAAGCCTGCTGCGATGTTAGGCCTCCACCTCTGCCGACATCGGGCCGCTGTTGACCCGAGACGCTCCCGACGTGAAGCCGATGTTACCCCGACATCGACCCGATGTCGGGCAGAGATGGTTTGCCGAGCTCAACCAGCTACGATGCCGGGCCGACGTCGGCGGACATCACCCCGCTTTTTACCGGACACGCTCCCGAGATGAGCAGCCGATATTATCCCGACAAATTGACCAGACATCAGCCCCACCTCTGCCGACATCAGCCCCACATCTGGCGACATCAGCCCCACCTCTTCCGACATCAGCCCCACCTCTGCCGACATCAGCCCCCACATCTGCCGACATCAGCCCCCACCTCTGCCGACATCAGCCCCACCTCTGCCGACATCAGCCCCACATCTGCCGACATCAGCCCCACATCTGCCGACATCAGCCCCCACATCTGCCGACATCAGCCCCACCTCTGCCGACATCAGCCCCCACATCTGCCGACATCAGCCCCACCTCTGCCGACATCAGCCCCCACATCTGCCGACATCAGCCCCACCTCTGCCGACATCAGCCCCACCTCTGTCGACATCGGCCCCACCTCTGCCAACATCAGCCCTACATCTGCCGACATCAGCCCCACCTCTGCCGACATCAGCCCCCACCTCTGCCGACATCAGCCCCACCTCTACCGACATCAGCCCCACATCTGCCGACATCAGCCCCCACATCTGCCGACATCAGCCCCACCTCTGCCGACATCAGCCCCACATCTGCCGGCATCAGCCCCACATCTGCCGACATCAGCCCCCACATCTGCCGACATCAGCCCCACATCTGCCGACATCAGCCCCCACCTCTGCCGACATCAGCCCCACATCTGCCGACATCAGCCCCCATATCTGCCGACATCAGCCCCACATCTGCCGACATCAGCCCCACCTCTGCCGACATCAGCCCCACATCTGCCGACATCAGCCCCACCTCTGCCGACATCAGCCCCACATCTGCCGACATCAGCCCCACATCTGCCGACATCAGCCCCACCTCTGACAACATCAGCCCCCACCTCTGCCGACATCAGCCCCACATCTGCCGACATCAGCCCCACCTCTGCCGACATCGGCCCCATCCCTGCCGACATCAGCCCCACATCTGCCGACATCAGCCCCACCTCTGCCGACATCAGCCCCCACCTCTGCCGACATCAGCCCCACCTCTGCCGACATCAGCCCCACATCTGCCGACATCAGCCCCACCTCTGCCGACATCAGCCCCACCTCTGCCGACATCAGCCCCACATCTGCCGACATCAGCCCCACCTCTGCCGACATCGGCCCCATCTCTGCCGACATCAGCAAGGGCCGACGATACCGCGCGAAGCGCGGTATCATAGGCTCTTTACTACACGAAGCGTGGTCTTTAGAGAGTTTAGCGGACTTCAGAGGCCCTTTAGGGCCACCAGGGCCCTCTCTGAAAGACCAGAGGGCCCCTTGGACGTTCAAACGAGCCCTGTGCATGTCAGAGGGGCCCCTGGTAAGACCGAAAGGGCCCCTAAGCGGGTCAGAGGGCCCCCAGAGTACGTCGAATGGGCCCCCTGAACATGTCGAATGGGCCCCTAGCCAGCACAGAGGGGCCCCTGGGCAGGTTGAGAGGCCCTAGAGCATGTTGAGAGGGCGACAAAGCGGCCAGCGCAGTCCTTTGCCAGGTCATAAGGGCCCCTGAGCAGGTTGGAGGGCCCCTGGACAAGCCAGAGGGCCCCTGGGAAGTTAAGAGGGCCCCTGTGCAGGTCAGAGGGGCCCTGACCATACCGAAAGGGCCCCTAGGTGGGTCAGAAGGGCCCCTGAACATGCCGAATGAGCCCCTAGCCAGCACAGAGGGGCCCCAGGGCAGGTCGGAGGGCCCTCGGAGCATGTCGCAAGGCGACAAAGCAGCCAGTGGTCCTTGCTAGGTCGGAAGGGCCCCTTAGAAGGGTAAATGGCCCCTGGAGAGACCAGAGGGCCCCTGGAAAGTTAAAAGGGCCCCTGCGTAGATCGGAGGGGCCCCTGATCAGACCGAAAGGACCCCTGGGCGGGTAAGAAGGGCCCCTGAACATGCTGAAGTGGCCCCTGGCCAGCACGGAGGGCTCCAGGGCAGGTCGGAGGGCCCCTTGAGCATGTCGGCAAGGGCGACACAGCAGCCAGCGCAGGCCGACCAGAAGAGTCGCTGGGCCGATCGGAGGGGATCCTGGGCAAGTCAGAGGGGCTCCTGGCTAGACCGAAAGGGTCCCTGGGCCGGTCGGAAGGCCCATTGAACATGCCGGATGAGTTCCTAGCCAGACTGGAGGGGCCCCTGGGCAGGTCGAAGGGGCCCCTGAGCAGGGGCGGCGGATTGCGGGGGCAGGGTACCCAAAATTCCCCCCAGTCGAAAATCCTGGGGGCAAAGGGTAGTTTTGCCCTCCCCCCCCCCCCCCCCCCCCACAGATTTTAGCCTGCTCAATCTGGAGCAACATGACCCTTCCCCTCCCCAGGATTTTCATTTGAGGGGGGGGGGGGGATTTCGGGTACCCTGCGCCCCGCAATCCGCCGCCCCTGCCCCTGAGCCCCACACCGCCCCTGCCCCTGCCATCAGCCCCACATCTGCCGACATCAGCCCCACCTCTGCCAACATCGGCCCCACCTCTGCCGACATCAGCCCCACCTCTGTCGACATCGGCCCGACATTTTCCTGACTTCTGCCGCTATCGGCCTGACGTTTCCCCTACGTCTGCCGACACTGATGTTTTCCCCGACGTCTGCCGACGCCCGACATTGACCCGACCTATGCGGAGGTCGGCTTCAAAGCCCTCTGCCGGCGATTGCAGGACGCTTCCAATACATCGCGTGTCTTCAAGAAACGTACAAACACAAACCCTTTGCAACGGCGTAACGAGCGCAGTTGAAAGCTGGCTGATCTGGCAGACGCCGAAAGATAGATTTTTGAGGAAGGTGGTTAATATTTGCAAATAAATAAAAAATATAGTGGACTCTTTGCAACTTCAGGTGTGGTGAAACAGACTTAATCTTATCGCAGTATATATAGATACTTCTGGCGTTAAAACGATAGGAGATCTTGCAGGGCCTATTTTAAGGGAAAACCACGGGGGGGGGGGGGGGGGGGGGCAAAAAGTATCCCCATTTTTGGGGGCATCTTTTTTGGCAAAAAGTACCCCCATTTTTTCCCTCAGCGGATTTGGGCCGGTCACCTTATTTTGGTATTCGAGCTTAAGAAATTAACTTTTCGAATACAAAAAAAAAGATTTTGTGGACATTTTTCCGATATTTTTTTTTGTTTTGGTCAAACCCCCCCCCAAAAAAAAAATCCGAGATAGCCATTTGGAAGAAAATGTCATTTCCTTTCTTTTGACGTTTTTTATTTGCATTTTGCTTTGAAACTCTATTTTACGATTTGTCCAACATTTATTGTTTTTCCACCAAAAATGGCATGGCATGACGTCATTAAAACGTTATTATCTCCCAAAATACTACATTCATTTCATTGAAATTTAGTAAGAAGACGTAGAATTGGTGCAGTATAAGGTACTGCAAGTTTAATGTTGATATTTATCACAGTTTTAAAGTTATTGAGAAAATACGGGAAAGCAAAGGATACATACAAACTTCAAATTCAATCACTTGAGAGAAGAAAAAAACTACCGTTTTCATGTAGTGTTCTCCTAAGATCATTGTTTTTCACGTTCAGTGCAGGAAACGCGCAGGGGGGGGGGATACTTGTATTGCATGCCTCCCCCCAGATTCTTGTGTGTGTGTGTGTGTGGGGGGGATTTGCCCCTGATGTCCGCCCCCTGGATCCGCCAGTGGGGGCAGATGCCCCCACTGGCGGATCCCCCTTAGATTTGTTTTGGAAATAGCGGAAAACGACGCCATTTCGCGCCGCCATTTTTGATACAACTGCTTGCCTATCAATTGCCAACATCCTGTTAATTTGTTTACCTCGGGTCTCCTCAGATCACGTCACTAAGTCAAGTCTAGTGATCCCACCTCCAAAAAAAATGTGAGGTCGTGCCGCCGCAGCACATTGTTTGACCGATCAGTTAGATACTCACAGGATTTAATCAGGTCACAAACACCTACAATTCTGCTATTTCGGATGATTTTTATATCGGTGACCTAAGGTGAAGTCTATTTTGTGACCTCCCAATTATAAGTCATTGGGGAGACATGAAAATGCATATAAATCCACAGGAAATTGCTAAATTTGCCCAATTTTCACCAGAGTCCCGCATCTTTTGCAAAATACAAAGATCCAGTGGCGGATCTAGGGTTGGGCAAAATGAGCAATTGCCCCCCCTCCCCCAAGCCGCCTGAAATCGGTGCAAGATTGACACATTTCCTGATATAGAAGAAAATCTCAGCAACTTTTACTAAAGAAAGTTAGCTTACGCGCCCTGGACGGGGAGGGAAGGGGGGGGGGGCGAAATCCACCCACCCCTCCGGTTTTTCGCAGATAGCGCAAAAATGGCGGCGCTGCGCGCCACCGTTTTTTGCATACCTGTTTCGAAGTGAACTACCCGTTTTATATCAAATTCTTGATATCGGGTCATCTCAGGTCAGGTCACCAGACCAGGTCACGTGATGACCCCACCTCCAAAACGTTTGCGGTAGTACCGCAGCCACAGTTTTGGGCCGATCGGTTTCAATCTTGTAGGATTTGATAAGATGATAGATACCTACAATTTGTTTATCTCGGATTTTGTTTTATATCGGTAACCTAAGGTCAGGTCAATTTCGTGACCGCCAACACTCTTTTGTCAATAACTATCGACATAATTAATATAGAGAAGTGAAAACGTTACCAATGTGTTTGTCTTGTCGAGACACGTCTCCCAATATGCAACATGACCTAATTGGGTCACCACTTGACCTTGACCTGAGATCAGTTTTTTCAGTTTACCTAACCTAGTCAACATTAACATGATTAAAAGCGCCTTGACGAGACAAACATGATGGCGTCAAACGTAATGCTTTATCTTTATTAGGTAAAGGGTTATTTGTGAAAAACAGTTTTGCCAAAAAATAACTTGTTTGACATTTGATGACCTCTGGAGCCTAAACTATTGACCTGAACTAAAATCTGATGACACCCTGTCGATTTAATTTTTGCAAGAGCTCTCCATTACTTTTCCGTTTGTTCCTAGCTATTCATGTGATATCTGGGGATTTTTGGAGCGAAGTCCTAAAACTGTAAAATCTGACCTTTAATCACCTCTGGTGACCTCAATATTGACCTGACCTAAAAAAATGCCGATATACTTTCGATAGAGCTTGTCTCGACCTATCTAACACCGTTTTCTGCTTGTCGTTACGTTGCGTGGTTTTCGAGATCGTAGGGGGGGGGGGCGTTTCGACGCCCCCCCCCCTTGAACTCGGCTCCTATGGGACGTACACCAAGCCCGAAAACATCGTTCGAAGCTTGTCCAAAAGTATTGTGAATCTATTTCGGCATTTTCTTAACAGGTCAATATTGAGGTCACCAGAGGTCATCAAAGTTCAAATTTTCCATTTTTAGGACTTCGCTCCAGAAACCTCCAGATATCACAGGAACTATGCTAGCTAGGAACACACGGAAAAAAGCAATGGAAAGCTCAAAACATTCAATCGACACGGATCGCCACGTGTCCTCAGATTTCATCTCAGATCAATAGCCTAGGCTCCAGAGCTCATCAAATGTAATAAAACTATTTTTTAGCAAAAGAGTTTTCACAAATTACTTTTTACCTGAACATGATAAGGAACTAATTTTGACGTCATCGTGTTTGTCTCGTCAGGGCGCTTCGAATCTTGTTCATGGTGACCAGGTTAGGCCAACTTAGATATTTGACCTCAGGTCAAGGTCAAGTGATGACCCAATTAGGTCATGTTTGACATTGGGAGACGTGCCTCGACGAGACAAACACATTGGTGGCAGTTTCACTTCTCTATCTTTGTTTTGTCGAGAGTTATTGACCAAAAAAAAATGTGTTGGTGACCTCGGATGACCTCGGCTGACCCTGTAGGGGTTACTGAACGAAAATTGCACCTGGGTCTTCAAAAATGTCCTATGATAACATGACTGGATCCGCCAATGCAAAGATCCATGTGGTATTTGTATCCTGTGACCTCGACGAGGTGAAATCTATTCACCCTGAGGTCATACGTAATTTTTCTTCCATAACTTTTTTACCGAACCAGTAAGGCGACGTAGTTGGCGATGAACGAGCGAACGCAAAGGAAATGTATGGTGAATTTCAACACGATCGGGGAAGTAGTTTTTGAGATACAAATACGTGGTGCACACGTGCGCACGTGCAGAAGCACCCCTGACTTGTGAGAATGTTGCGGCTGAGAGATCCCTAACCACACTCCAAATTTGAACACAATCGGCTCAGCAGTTGCCCCCACCCACTCCAAATTGTGTGGCGACGTTCCTGATCCAACCACCACCCCCTCTCCCCCACTCTGCCGCCAATGTGTGATGTTCAAAGGATATTGAAATTCAAGATATTCCGGAAATAATGTTAAAATACTTATTTTGGCTGGGAAATACTAAAACGTAGGAATGTCATGACATTTGCATTGGATTTGTATACATTTATCACCAGGTAAACATATTTTATTTTAATTGCATACCTATCAAGCGAAAAATGACATGGAAATACTGAAATCAGGGTGGGCAACATTTCTTGACTGGGGGGGGGGGGGCAAAACGGCTCACTGGGGGGCATTTGCCCCCCCCCCCCGTTAACATGTTAAAATAGACCCTGAGATCTTGTCTGAACTGCTTAAACTTCCACCATTTTATGCGCTCAAAACAAATCAAAGTGGGCATGAGGCAAGTTGAGTCGTTTTTGAAGGGGCAGGTGCAACGCTATGTTAACCTGCCATTAGCTGCGGGGAGAGGCGTTTTTCGCCCCCCCCCCCTGACGAACTTTAGCAATAGCTCAAAGACTTCATTGAAAGGTGCCGCTCCTTCAGACAAGTGCCGCCCCTTCAGAAAGGAGCCGCCCCTTCAGCCAGGTGCCGCCTCTCAGCTAGGTGCCTCCCCTTCATCAAGGTGCCACCCTTTCAGCCAGGTGCCGCCCCTACAGTCAGGTGCCGCCCCTCAGCCAGGTGCCGCCCCTCAGATAGATGCCGCCCCTTCAGCCTAGTGTGGCGCCTTCAGCCACGTGCCGCCCCTCAGCTAAGTGCAGCAACGAATATCGGCCGTCCCTAAATCCTGATAAGGTAATGCCGCATCATGGCGGCCATGGCCCATCGATATTTCTTCTTTGGTGCAGACTCAGGCTTCAGTAGTTCTTAAACAACTCGACGTAGACTTGAAAATGAATCAAGAAGCTAATAGCCGTTTTCACGAAGGATTTTGCGTTTGGGGCGTTTGGGGCGTTTGGGGCGTTTGGGGCGATTGGGGCGATTGGGGCGATTGGGGCGTTTTGGGTAAATGGGTCTATAACTCGTATGAACACGGTTTTTCCCGATGATTTTTGATATCAATCGCAACTTTATGAATTAATGAATTTTTCTGGAAATTCCATTTTAATGATAACACCATAGTTTACTTAAAATTAACAATTTCATCTTAAACTAGCTCTGGTGATGCCAGATGGCTGTGGTGGTTTGGGGCGTTTGGTGAGACTCCATCTTGCTCGAATCCCGGATATGCGGGGTTCGGGAAATGGTCATATTTTGCAACGACATGATTTTCAGGAATAATAGCTTATTTCAATGAAAACCAGATGAATTAGTCCATTCATATTTTCAGTCATATTCCTTTTTGATAGCAAAGATTAATTATAATTAGCGATTTCGTTTTGATCATTTGTTGTAAGATGACGAGAATGCTGGCTCCAGCTCTGCGCTGGCTCCGCGCAGGCGCCGCCGCCCGGTAACCATGGCGACCACGTGACTCCGGCGCCAGCCGGCCCGTTACCATGGCGACGAGCCAGCCGGTCGCCTGACGTCACGTTGCGCATGTGCAGAGCCGTGGTCTGCGCCCAGCCTTGCCGTCTGTTCGATCTAGAGCCGCCATTTTTTCATTACACTGCTTCAATAATATCCGAAAGGTTCTGTTAGAATTCGGGTGTTATTGTTGCTAGCCTTCACCGCTTCCGGGTGCGGAACCCTGACCATGTTCTTGTGGCAGGGTTATTAGACCCCTGGATAGGTAGACGTTTAGCTATTTTTAGGTAGGCAGATTCATTAGATACAATTTGTTTATAATCGGCAGTAGGTCCCCTCCAATTCTCTAGCCTTTTTTGCAGTTGGCAACATGTTCTGCCGTGTGGGCCAAATTTAACGTAGCTTTAGGTCTCGATTAACACCGCTCCCCGGGTCATGGCGACCCCCCCCCCCCGCCCCTCCGTCCCCCAGACCCCCCTCTGGGGTCTTCCGGCGCGCGACCGCGTGCCCCCCCTGGACGGTCCCCCTCCCCGCCCCCCGTCCAGGTGCTCGACTCCCGCCTGACTCCGAACCCCCAACGGCCCAGCGTTCCCGCTGATGAAAAGGGACGATGGTGCTCCGTTTGGATCGGCTAACCCCTTCGCCATAAGGCGTTGGTTACGGTTGATCTGTGGCGGGGACGTGGCCATGGCCAAAAGCATCCAGTCGTGGCCATGGCCAAAAGCACTGCTGATCCAGACCCTGTCTGGTCAGCAGAACGCCCCCCTGCTGGCTACCACGTCTTTCATCGGTGTAGCGGTGAAAATCGAGGCCTCCCTCCACTTAAACTCGGTGGAGGGCCTCATGTGGTGCCCAGAGGTGTCTCGCCTCTCGGAGGAGGAGATCCTCTGGGAACTAGAGCCACAAAGCGTAGTGGAGGTGGTGCGGCTCAGGCCCCAGCGGCGCGAGCAGCCCAATCCACTAGTACGACTTCGGTTCCGCGGGCTAGCATTGCCCAGCCAAGTCTACTGTGGCTACATCAAGGTAGACATACGCCGCTGGATCCGCCCCCCCCCCCCCGGCAGTGCCGGAAATGTTGGTCATTCGGCCACATTGACCGTGCCTGCCATGCACACCACCACACGTGTGGTTTGGTTTGGTTAGGATAAGGCCGCTTCGGTCTACTTGGACCATTGCGCAGCCATGGGATGAAGGAGAAGGGGTAAAGTGGGTCAAAATGGACGCCGACCGGGCAACCGCCCATGGACAGGACCTTCCCCGTAGCGCGAAGCTGCGAGGAGAGCCCACGCCATGCAGACGGCCACCACTCCTGGGGGGCAGCTCGAGGCCACCACATGCCCGGTGGCCAGCGACCACCAGACCCGGGGTAACGTGGGCGTGACAAAGGATGGAGGACCGGCAGTCGGGAGGATCAAAAGGGATCTGTAACACACGTGTGGTCGGTGTGCAGGGCAACACCCGACGGACGGGTGTACCGCCGCAGCAAAGTCCTGCGCCGGGTGCGGTGACGCCCACGCCGCCTGGTATCGGCACTGCCCGGTACAGGCGGCGTTCGTAGAGGAGAACCGAGCCCGACAGGGGCCCGCTTCCCCCCGTGCTGTCCCCAACCATGAACCCCACCGCCTGGCCGCCGCTGCCTAACCCAGCCCAGACCCCGCCCCCGCCCCGCTGGACCCCCGGTGTGCCCCCCCCCCCCCGCCCCAGGAAACTACCCAGCCGGCTGCCCAGTCTGACCGGCGCCGAGCCCCGCTGCCAGGCTACCCACCCATGCCCGACCTGCCCCGCCCCCCAACCCCAGCCGAGTCCACCTCGGCTCCCTCACTCCCTCTGACGGACCCCCTCCCCACGCCGGGAGACCCGTCGTTCCACGGAGGAACCCTCGTCCGACGACGAGTCCCTTATGCGGACCGCCTCCCTGAAGGCCGTCCGCTCCAACTTCCCGCCCGCCCGCCCCTCCTCCCACCCCCATCCCCGGGTCACTGAGGAGAGCCCGACCCCCTCCCCACCACCCCGGTCAAGGTCGAGCCGCCCCCGCTCCCGCCGACCTAGGCGTACCCGTGCGACCGCAGGGCGTGGTCTGGACAGTAGCTTCTAATGAATAATAATCAGGCAGAATTCGTCCTCCAATGGACTACAAGGTCCCTTAACATTGGGGGCAATTCAAACATTATATCTTAAATAATAATCCGTTAGTAGCCGCCGTTCAGGAAACCCACTTTATTGACGCCGACTTTAATAACTATACTTTTCAAATTTCGGGCTATAGTCTTTATACAAATAACGTAAATGCATCACCGCGCCGAGGCGGCTCGGCTTTGCTTATTTCAAACCAACTTTTGCATCACCAAATTGGGCTTCAAACAACCCTAGACACAGTCGGCGTCAATATTAAAATCGCTCAGCTAGAACTCACTCTAATCTCTATTTATTTTCGTCCCACTGAGGACATAGACATATATTCTTTTTCTCAGCTTATTACAAATATTAACACCTCATGTCTGATTATGGGCGATTTAAACGCGCATAGTCAGGCATGGGGATGCCGCTTTAATTCCCGAAGAGGCCAAATTATGCTGGACCTACTGGACCGGCATAATTTGGTCTTCCTTAAAGGAAATAGTTCACCTTGGAAAATTTGTACCCAACACGATTTGATTATATTTTTAATACAATGTTGTTTATATTATCAAAAATGGCCTTATATCGCGCCGATTCAGGACAGAAGGCCGCAAATTTGTATTGTTTATCAAAACTATATGCATACTCTCTGAGTCAGAGTCCTGACGTCACGCGAATGTAAAAAATGGTTCAGCCAATCAGATTCGAAAGTAGTCGCGTAAAGATAGGCTCGCATTGGAGATGTGCCAACCGGCGGCCGGCGTTCGCTTGCTAGCACCAGCTGCAAGCTGATTGGCTGATGGTATAGCCTCTGCCCGGGCTAGAACCAGTTCAACATTCTTTCGTCAGCACCGCATTCCTTCGCCAAAAACTAAAATATATTCGGCTGGAGAGTCTTTTCAGTCAAGAAAACTTGCAGATAGGGGTTTCCCAACACGGGCTACAAAACTGCTATCTCAGTTTAAAACTAATGTTGAAGGTGAACTATTTCCTTTAACGATCAATCACCCACACACATACACCACTCAGGAGGCGAAGTGACTTACAGCGCCATTGATCTCGCCTTCGTCACACCACGCATCGCGACACTTTTTACATTTAACGTACAATCTGACCCTCTTTTTAGCGACAATTTCCCAATTCACTTAGAACTACAAGTCCCTTCAGGACAGACAAATTTTTGCTCCCTGCCTAGATGGAACCTTCGCAAAGCAGACTGGTCCTCCTTTCAAAAACACATTGACACTAATCACCCCGCAAACTCCCAGACCGACATTAACACATTTTTAAACACTATTCTCGCATCAGCTCACCAACACATTCCACACACACGCACACACACACAACACCACCCGAGGCAGCGTACTGCCCCGTGGTGGAACACAGAATGCCAGAGAGCTGTGGCCCTCCGGAAAAGAGCATTTCGGAAATTTCAAGCGTGTATTACTGCAGAAAATGAACACGAAGTACGGAGGACCCGCTCTCTGGCTAAAACAATAATTGACAAAGCAAAAAAAGAATCTTGGCAGGAATTCTCATCTACCTTTAATCGATTTACCTCCCTTTCAAAAATTTGGACATTAATTAGATCATTTTCAAATAAAAGACCACCGTCATACAAAATCCCACACTTACAAATACACAACACATCTTACACGATACCCCTAGAGGTGGCAACACAATTTGCTCAACACTACGCTAACATATCATCAACACAACAATGTACACCAACTTTTACTAACCAACTTAACGATCAATTTCAATCTCTTAGCTTTGACTCTAACAACGTAGAAATATATAACTCTCTCTTCACCAACTCAGAACTAACATATGCTATTAGTAAATGCGGTAAAACTTCTGTAGGGCCAGATCAAATTGACTAATCCTTCTTTAAAAAAACTTAACTGAGACTGGTCTCACTAACTTACTAACAGCCTTCAACACCATGTGGTTTGAAGGCACTTTCCCTGAATCTTGGCATAATAGTACCAGACTGGTTATTTCATTTCACTGGTTGATTCATTTTGGAATCTGAATGATTCAATCACCGTTTGATTCACAGATACAATTTTGAGAATTGATTCATTCTGATTCAAAGAATCAAAACAAATATTTTAATTGATTCACTTTTGATTCAACATTTGAATATATGAGGTGAATTTATGTAAAATCAATAAAAATGGAAACATGCATATATATGATCATTAAAACATTGGTACAGCAATAGTATTTCAGTATAATTGAATGTAGCCACTGGAACTCCATGTATTTGGACAATTTACCAGTGTAATTGAATCGTTAAATCTTTTGATTCAATCAGCCTCGATTTGATGCGGGTTTTGATTCAATCACGATTCATGAATCAAAATATCTGATGGTGAATCAATTATGTTTTGACTCAATGAATTTTGATTGAACGATTCCAATCGATTCAATCAGTGTAGAATCAATAACCAGTCTGAGTAGTACGCTAATTCCTATACTAAAACCTCGCAAACCTTAATCTTCTCCCGCTAGCTATCGCCCTATTTCTCTAACTAGTTGCGCATGTAAACTATTTGAACGCATGGTTAATGGTGGTATCAGAACTTACATTGAATATAATAATTTACTCTCCCCATACCAAAGTGGTTTTCGACCCGGTCGCTCCAATGCGGACAATTTAGTCGGTCTTGTGGACTCTGTTCAGCGCGGCTTTCGAGGAAGAGAGGTCACGGTTGCCCTCTTCCTTGATTTGAGAGCTGCGTTTGACAGAGTCAATAAGACCGCACTTTTAGTCCATAAGGCCGGAATCCGAGGTCGACTCGCCAAAATGATAATAAACTTTTTAGGCAATAGAACTTTTAATGTAAGGTGCGGCAACACATATTCTCCAAATCAAAATCAAGACCACGGGGTCCCACAGGGATCGGTCCTCTCCCCAACCCTATTTTTAATTATGATTAACGACATTTTCAGTAATATTAATCAGATCGACAAAGGTCTCCAATTTGCAATGTACGCTGATGACCTGGCAGTGTGGTTCTCGCACTCCAGTGTCGATCAAGCCAGCACAATTTTACAACTAGTACTCATTGATATCAAGGTATGGTGCGACCAATGGGGTCTGGAAATTTCTCCAAGCAAATCGGCATCCATAATTTTTTCGAAAAAACCTGCATATGTGGAACCCTACATTCCATTAAAATATAACAATCAAATTATCCCTTTCGTCAAATCATTCAAGTATCTGGGAATAACGTTAGACACGCGTCTCTCGTTCATCCCACACTTCAATGATTTAGTGCAGAGATGTACGCGACGAATTAATATTATGAAGTCATTGGCTGGTCGAGAGTGGGGCGCAGACCGCGCCACTCTCCTCCAGCTATGTACTTCCCTGATGCGCCCAATCTTGGACTATAATGCATTCTTATTTGATGATATATGTTTAAAAAAAAATGCAAACTGTCCGGAACACTGCCTTGCGGATCGTTACTGGGGCCTGTCGCACCACCAACACCACAAACTTACACATCGACACAAACATCCCCACACTCTGCCGCCGACGCAAATACACTTTACTCAGATTCTACGCCAGAGCAAGTTCACACCCCACACGCCCAACATTTCACATCTTAAATCACCCCGCACCCACAAGACGACAAACACTACTACAAAAACGACACGCACTCATCAGTCACAGAATCAGACAAACACTCACACTATTCAACATTCCACACATCAACACAATGCCAACGCCACCACTCACACCTCACTGGCTCGACACAACACCAGACACACACCGCCTCTTCACACACAACAAAAACACAGTCACGGCAGCAGAGACACACACACTCTTCCACGAACACAAAGCACAACACAACACATACACATACATATACACAGACGGCTCACGGCGCGACGGCCGAACCGGTGGCGCATATTATACGAACACAGCAAACAATAACTTCCGACTACCAGACACAAATAGCATACATACAGCGGAACTATCATCGATTTTGTTAGCACTAATATATATTAGAAAAGAAAAACTGAAAGAAGTAATCATTTGCACAGACTCGTCCGCCTCGCTATCAGCCATTTCATCCATTAGGGATTCTAGAAATCCGATAGTATTTAAAATTGGACAGCTAATAAAGTATTTGAAAAACAAAAACAACAGCATTAAGTTCCTCTGGATCCCGGGACACGCCGGTATCCCGGGAAACGAGGGAGCCGACAGATTAGCCAAATTGAGCCTGGAGTTACCATCGGAAAACCATCTACCAAGTCCAATATCAGATGTTTTAAATGATATAAATTCACAACTTATCATATTGCGCCAGCGTGAGTGGGACGCTGCTCCGCATTTCCACCTACATCCAATAAAACCAAAAATACTACATTTTATATCCAGTCATCAGAATTGTCGAGAAAAAGAAATAGTACTAGCACGCCTCCGCCTCGGTCACACAAAAATTACTAATCATTATATTATGGAAAACCTTCCGCCGCCAAATTGCCAACACTGCCCAGGTTATCCACGCTACACTATTGAACATTTACTGATTGCTTGCCCAGTGCACAGCGCAAAACGCCAGAAAATAATAGAATACACGCAACGGAATCGCATCACATTGAATTTACAAACGCTGTTAGGCGATAATTATCCAGAATTGATTGGCCTCCTCTTTGATTTCCTTTACCAAACACGATTATTTAATGAAATATAACAGTTTTTTTTTGCCTAGCGCAATTATGGCTTTCTGCGCAGGGTTTTCCCCTTTGCGATAGACGCTGGTTTTTTATTAGTTAGGAGTTTTCTCCCAGCAAATACACCCCACAACCAGGTTTCGCCGGGGCGCCGGAACCAGGGGACTGGCAACAGCCTCCCGTTGCCGCAATGATGGCGCCTCGGCTCCATCAACACTGACACCGTTTCGCAAGTGTATGTTCAAATGTGTATGTGTGTGTGTCCGTGTGTGTATGGAATAAAAAGTGTATGTATGTGTGTCTCGTGTTTTATTTAATTTTAACCTTGAACGAAATACTTAACGTAAGATAGATATTATATTTTCATTGAACAATAAACTAACGTAAAATAGTCACCCTACTCCCTAGCTTGCCCCGGGTTGACATAAACTGGTTAACGTAATTATTTTCCTGTCAAATTGCCAGATGTCACTCCCCCCCCCCCCCTCCCCCCGGAAAATGGCTATAGGCCGGTCCGGGGAAAAAACGCAATTTTTGAGTTTTCAGTACCAGTGGCTGCAGAAAGCCCGCATGTTTCATGGGTTTATAAGTGCTTTTTCTGAGGTTCTTTCAGCTTTTTGTGAGATTCATCAATTAATCAATTGATCAAATCAAGAACATTTGGTGTGATTCGTTGCTTAAATAAATGAGTAAGGATTGTTCCGGTTTTCAGAAACCAACGAAGTTACCGCTCTAAATTGGACGATCTCAGCGGGACGGAGCGACGATGAATTAAGGCCTGTCTATGCTTTTGACATTTGATTGCATTTTTCATCATAATATTATATTTCTTTGTCATTAATATCTTCAATTTTGCCCTAACTAACTGTCAATTGCGTATTTTATTTAATCAAAGCTAGTGTACTAGTATACTTTCAGCCTATGTGTAGGGTGTTTGCGGTATGTTTTGTAGAAGGAACTAACACAACACAAAATTGCCAGATTTGCTCCAGAATTTGAATATGTAAAGCAAACTACCGGGAAATATAGCATTGTAAGAGCATATACTTGTTCATGAATTCATACAATTGCTATTGATACAACAAATAACCGGGAAAAGCCTTGTCCTTACGAACTATAGACCCTATCGCCCCAAACGCCCCAAACGCCCCAATCGCCCCAAACGCCCCAAACACCCCAATCGCCCCAAACGTAAAATCCTTCGTGAAAACGGCTATTAGCTGTTTCCTTTTAACTGCAATCAGTTCTCAATAACATGTTAGTAATTACGAGGAGTTAACTTCAAAACAATTCACGGCAGCACTGCCATTTTGTTTAGAAGCACAGTTTTTAATCAGATTGCGGCAAACAAAACGCAACGCTTCCTTGTAGTTGTTTCGTGATGCTATTATTATGCTTATGGTAGCCCCACTTCCGAAGGGGGGGGGGGGGGGGCAGAATCTCCCCCCCCCCCCCCCCCTCCCGGATTTTTTCAATAACTTCAAAACAACGCTAGATATCGACGCGAAACTTTCAGCACCTTATCTGGTACCAATTTGACGTATTTCTGGCAAATTTAGACAAAATGTTTTTTTTCTAGAAAATGATGTTTAAGTGACCTCATGTCACGCCATTTTTGGTCAGAAATCGACGAATGTTTGATCGATCATAAAACATCGAGTATTGAAGCAAATAGCAAACAAAAACCGGCAGAAAAAGCGAATGACATTCTCTACAAAATAGCTATCTCGGATTGTTAAAAAAAAATACCCCAAAATTGCAAATAAAAATGTGTATTTTTTTGTGGAAAATGGCTCTAAAATCAATTCTGTGAAACTTAAAAAAGGAATATATGTAAGAGAACCACCTGTGAGTAGTCACCATGCAAAATTTCAAATCAATATATCTATATTTGACCCTCAAATGGCTGCAATAAGTGTATAATCTGATGTCATTTTTTTTAAATTGCATTTTTGTGCATGTTTAGACATCGTACGCATAAACAAAATGCATCATTGGCATCCTGGGACCAAACTGGACCAGAAACATGCCTTTTATTGCAAATTTTGGATTTCAAAATTTGACCTTTTTTGCCCTGACATTGACCTGACCTTGAGGGCAAATGTCAAAATTGCCGTTAACATTGAGTTTTACGTCTGAAATTACCCATAACACATGTGTCAAACGGTTTTCATATGATGTTTGCATGTGGTGACCTTTCGTGACCTGACATTGACCTGTACTTAGTATGAAACTTATACTCCAGCAATACCTTCCCCTCTTAATTTGAAGTGTTTTGGTTGAGTTTGGGCGCGCTGCTGTTGCTCGTCTGGTCTCTGCAGGCAATAATCCGAAAACGTGATGTTTATCTTTGACCTGACATGGACCTTTAACCTTAACCTCTTAGAAAAGTGTGCTTTAGAATCGTCTCATTGATAGCTTTCGATCGCCGCCTCGCGCGTCTCGCTTCGGCCATTGGTTCGGGAGTTAGGCAGGGGGGGCAGAATTTGCCCCCCCCCCCTCCAGCGCCCCGCGTTCGGCTGAATACCCCAGCGGGGCGAGGGTTAAAAGAGCCCCATTTCAGATAGCAAATAAGTGCCTTTGGGTTCCTTCCCAGACGTCCTGCCGATCCCGTTCCTGGCCCCTCGTCCGTGCCCACTCGAGAGTCGGACCCATCCACTGTGGCTGGTGACAAGAACGATGCCACGCTGCCGGCTCCCGACGACATGGAGCTCGGCGAAGAAGACATCACAAACGGAGAAGACGTGGATGCTGACAACCCACCCGTTACAGAGGCCCTCAAGTCAGCGAGCTCTCGAGAAACGAAGACCGCGTGACCGGAGCTGCCGGTGAACGACAACGGAGATCGCACGGCGTCAGGTAGCAATATGCAACCCCTGCCAGCAACTTCGGGGCAGCCGGATCCGTCGACAATGTCAGGTCACACGGTGGTGAGCAAGGGCGCAACAAAGCGTCTGAGGTTCAACGCAAAATGGTTCCGGCAGTACCCGTGGCTCCACTATGACGTGAACGTCAGTGGAGTCATATGCATTCACTGTGCTCGGTTGGGTCGCAGACCAGCGGCTGAAAACTTGTATCGTACCGCAGCGCCAACATTCCTCTATGCCGGCTTCAAGAATTGGAGGGATGCTGTAAGATACTTCAAGCATCATGCGCGCAGCTCCTGCCATCAGGTGGCTGTTCTTGAAGAAGTCTCAACCTGCAACATCGCTCGAGAAATGTGCGTCGCCAACCAGCTCGGACAGAATAAAGCTCGCTCGTGCTTGAAAATCATCGTAACGACACTGAAGTTCCTCGCCAGACAGGGACTGAACATTCGCGGCGGCGAGTCAGACGTGAACTCAAACATGCAGCAGGCTCTGAAGATGAGGGTGATGGACGTCCCAGAGCTGGAGAAGGGAATGGAGG